>UPTC01001432.1:0-15993 GCA_900537255.1 Acanthocheilonema viteae
TATTAATGACTAATTTTTTTTCTTCTAACAAAAATTAAAAAAAATGATTGATAGAAAGGAAATTAAAAGAGAGTAATTAATGAAATGAAAAGAAAATGTATTAGTCGAGAAATCTTTTCCCCTTTAAAACATTTCATGAATAATTGTTCCTATTTTTTTTTTCTTGTTATTACTATAAAATAAATATATTTACAATTTTTGAAAGGAAAGAGAAAAAAAAAGGTGATAAAAACCAACTTTCATTGAGAGAAGATTTTTGTAGGATGCGGTTCTCCACGGTAACTGACCAACGATGAATTCAATTAACATATATAGGAATGACCATAAATCATCACGTCTGCCTAAAATGTTTGTTAATAATATGATTCATTGTAAATTCATTATTTTTCTTACATTCAAATATTTGAAGTACAGTATTAAAGGTCAAAATTTACTAGAAATATAGGACGAAATTATGATACAGTGACATAATCAAAAAGGAAATATAAAATTGGAAATAAAACAAATAAAAAAAGAAATAATAATTTTATGACAATGATAAAAATTTCGATGAGTAATAAAAAGTATTTCGACTGCTAAAAAAATTATTTTAGTGTTTCGAAAATTTTCCGAATAATTTTTGAAAAATAAAATTTACAAAAAAAACTTTCGTTTGTAGATTTCTAAATTAGCAAAATTTTTTGATGGATAATTCTATGAAATTTGAATGCTTTCTTTTGATTTACCTTGATCTTTTCCCATATGCACAAAAACGGAGCAGTATCGATCAGTGCCCAAATATGGCGCTTTAGGTCTTTGACTGCGATGGTGCAATTTCCCATCTGAACCTCTTGTTAACTAAATAATCAATGATAAATTAATACTTGATATAATTATGAATATTTTCCATAAATTATTTTCATAATTTGAAAATAAGTCGGGAAGAGAGAAAAAGGAAAAGTTTAAGTTTGACAAGTTCAGTAATTTAATTATCAGTTTTATAAAATCAATTATAAAATGATGCTTGGAAACTAATAAAATAGTGCATGCATCATAATAAATTTTGACATGAACCTGCCAAAAATAGTAATTACTATTTTATGCAAATTTTAATCCAATATTTTCAGGTTTCTTTTTTAAACCATTTTTTTTTGTCAATTACAACAATTGGTAGACTTATTTCGTTAAAAAATAATGAAAATATGAATCACTGTATTTTACAAACTTTTTACTAAAAATTTTTTAATTTTGAAAAATATACATAAAATCGTGAGAATCCAAAATCAATCATATGAACTACACGGCGTAAATTTCCTCGACCAATTGCAAAATTGGATCCTTTAATATCACGATGAATAATTCCGATAGTATGTAAATCATTAATTGCCTGAAAATTTCATAAATAATATGTGACAAAGAAAAAAAAAATGATGTTAATAAGTAGTGATAATAGTTTGTTGAAATGAAAAAATTTTTTAAAAGTATTTGTAATCATACTTGAAGACACTGCATGCCAAGACGTATTGCCGTGGAAAGAGTAAATCGTTGAGATGGATTTTGACGTCGAAGCCAAGAAAGTGGCCGTCCAACAAGTGACATAACAATAATGTTACAGTTAGGTGATGATCGACCAGCTAAATATAGGCGACAAAAATGTGATGACCATTGCATACGACGTAAGACCAGAGCCTCAAAACATTGAATAATTTAAGTTTTTTCCATCACTTTTTTGTATGATCGAATTTATTTTTTTGTGCGAACTTTTCAGTGAAGTGATAAACAAAAAATAATAATAATGAAGATAAAACTAATTAATAGATTAAATTTAAAAAAAAAAAAACTTACATTAACTTAAGCAAAAATTTTGTCAATTTTTTTCATTAGTTATCATTGGTTATGCAAAAAATGAGATGTTTGAAAATTAAAATTTAAGGAATTTTAATTGAACCTCAGCAACAAGTGTTTCAGAATACTTTTGATTTTCATCTACCGTTTCCGCTTTCATTGCAGCACGTATTCCCATATTTCTACCGCATATTCGTTCAACTTCATAAACGATACCGCAACCACCACTACCAAGTTCTTTAATTACCTGAAATATTTTTGAATTTTTCATCTATTCCTTGAAAAAAAAAACTAAAATTAATTCAAGTGTTTATTTTGATAAAAAAAAGAAGAAGGAAACATTAATGAATAATAATATTAGCCTTCCAGGAATTGTTGATAATTTGATCAGTTTTAAATGATGGCTTCGGGATACTTGACGATGAACTTGACAGTGACATTATCTGCTGATATCAAAGTGACCGTTTATGAGCGACCGCTTACTCGGGAAGACAGGAATGAAAATGAACATACTTCATTTAGTTTCCTTACTTTATATTCAAATTTCTGGTGTATAATCAGTGTTATTATCTTATATTCAAATTTTTGATATTTATTCAGAGTTTTATTATGTTATATTCAAATTTTTGATGTAGATTCAGGGAGCTATTATCTTATATTCAAATTTCTGATATATATTCAGAATGTTATTATCTTATATTCAAATTTTTGATACATATTCAGAGTGTTATTATTTTATATTCAATTTTTTGTTATATATGCAAAATGTTACTATAAGCAATGTATTAAATATCGATCGATTTTATTTATTTTTTTTCTTCGAAAAATGTTTTTTAGTGTTCTGAACAACACTACTTAGAAATTTTTTGCATGTCGAACAAAAAAAGGATTATTTTGTGGATTTAAATTTCAAGTCAGTATTTTTTATTGAAACTATCCGAAAGTTGCAACATCCACAGTTCTAAGCAATTTAATAAGATTGATAAAAATTAATATTTATTTTATCGTGAAAATTTCATTTTTCGAAATGAATTTTTAGCTGTCTTTGTTTTAAAGTAATTCGAAAGTTTGAGAATGGCAAAATTATGCATTATAATTCAACAAAATGCTTATGCTATGTTCGCTCATTTATTTTATTTTTGTTTTTGAAATAATGGCAATAAAATTAAATGTTACCGTGTAGCAAACCATTTTTAGAAAATAATTTTTACTTCCTTCGTTTCTGGCAAAAATGAAGTAGCTAGTTTTAAATTTAGAGATATTTTTTCAACTTTATATAAAATCATTAAAAATCTTTTGATAATCTTACGTAAAATCCCAAAAATATTTTCACGGACTTCAGTGAAACGTAGAAGATTGAGGAACACGTTTCCCAATGTTTGAATATTTTTCTCATTTATTCTCAGTTCCATTTCTAATTTTATTCTGCAATACAGTTTTAACTTGTTTTGTAAACCTCTGCGATAAGTGGTTGAAGAAAAATAAGACGGATAAAAATGTCGTCTCTCTTGGTCTAAATTTAATTATTATATTTATGGCAATTTTTTTTTGCTATAAATGTAACAACTAATAATAGGGAAAATAAGGTAAAATTAGGTGAAAATATTACAATACGGTTTTACCATAAGTAAGATAAAACTTTACTGTAATAAGTAAAGAAGATTTAAAAAATTTAAAGTTGAAAAAAAGTATTAAAAAATAGAAATTTGATTATGATGCTAATTTGATTAACAATTCTTTATACTGTTATTAAAAACAGTAATTTATTTTAAAAATTTTAATCTTCCAACTTTCCTAAAAACTTATTTTTAGTATTAATTTTTTTTCATTTCTATGATTGATATAAAGGAAATAGAAAAGTGGAAATTCGGGATTAGTAATTATTTCACTTGAATTTCAAAAATGATGATAAATTTATAATGCATATAATTTAATCAACGATGCTAAAATTAGAAACATCAAATTTCATTTTACACCGCATTTCAATTAAAACAAAACTTATCGCTTTCTGGATTTATTGTTTTTTTTTTCACTCATTTAGTCAATCTATAGTAAAGGCCACTCATACCGCTCAATTAAGGATATTATAATTAAAGGCATCAAATTTCATCTCTTATCACATTTCAATTAAATCAGTTTGGCAAAGTTTTGATTTAATCTTTTTATTAAGTATTTTTTAAGTTTGGCTTTTTTACTCTTTTTATAACAATAGAATAGATAGAGAAATATTTTAATTTGCATAAAATTTGAAAAATTCATAAATCAATTTAAATCCATATTTGTACGTAACAGCAATCTAAATTTGAATAAAGCAAATTTCATAAATCTTTGATATTTGATTTGAAAAAAGCTCTAACCTACATTTGCTTATTCTCGAGTGTTATTATTATTATTTTTTGTTCATCTTTTCTCTATTCCTTGTTTTTTTCGATATTTCAAATAATTGCTTTTGACATTTTCGTGCTTAAAAAACTAATTAATCATTTTACAAAGTTTGCTAAAAAGTTTTGTTTCTATTGCATTCTAGGCGATTTGCTTTTTCTACTCGAGGATTTTCTATTGATTTTTTCAAATTTTAAATTGTTTCTATCTTTCTACTTCTATTCACTTGCATTTATCCATCATTTTATTTCATTTTTTCAAGCAAATAAATTACAACTGAAATTATGATCAATTTAAAAAATTTGAAATTAATTATATCAAAATTACATTAACTGTTATTGACTTAATTACTATAACTAAATTAATTTTATCATTTGTTGAATGAATTTAATAGTTAATTTAAAAACCTCAGATTTGTTTTATCCTAACTTCAAACTATCGATTTACTTAGTCATTTTGTTAGCAATGCTTTTAAATTGTTCTGTTTTTTTACAATCCTTTATTTTTCCGTAATTTATTTTTGAAGTTAAATGAATTGATTAATCAATTAAAGGATCGATTGGCCCTCGAATGTTTCCGTATTTTGAGCCAATCTGCAAGTTCCTTTCTATTTTAAATTTGTATGGAGGAAATCAATTGAAATATATTTATACGAATGAAAAGAAAAACATTTTTTTGAAGCAAAAATTCTAAAAACAAGTAATCATTTTTACTTGAATCAGTAGAAGTTTATGATTTTCCTATAAACTTTTGAAGTCTGTCTGTTTGATTTAATTTTTTTAATCACTATTAATAATCTCTTGAAATTTAAAACCAAGAAATTTTGAGTAATTTGATTTAAAAATAAGTTTTGCTAAAAAGCTTTTCAAATCTTGATCAAATTTTCATTTAAGGAAAGACGTAAATGGAAAATTGGACGATAATAAATAAAATTCTTTACTGTTTTTGTCTGCTGGAATTTGCCAGAATAATATTGGCCGTATGCCCGATTTCCCGGGATATACCACCACCAATATGTGCATTTTTATTTACCGATAATGAATGCTCGAACACATTTTGTACCGTTACCGAAGATTCGCATGAAATGGAACTCGATCGATTGGTTTTCATTAAATATTTTAATTTTTTTTTTCGCTTACACCTTTTACAAATACAATAATTTTCTTTATAAATTAATAACCATTGGAAAATTTAATCATTCATTTGTGTTTTTCAACATTTTACATTACATGTCAATTTTTCAATATTTTGAAAACATTTCCCTGAAAGTTTTTTTCAATTAAAAATTGCAAATACAAATTTAAAAAAAAAAAAATTAATCCCAAATTTTAGTATTTCATGCAAATATGTGGTCATTTTTTCAGTGGAACGATCAAATAACTTTAGCAATAATACGACCGGACTGCTTTTTGGATTTATATGATGGCGCAAATATGACCGATACACATCGGTTTTTGGGTGGTGAAATTAGTGAAGGTAATGTTTATGATTTATCGTGGTATGCATTTGCTAATCGGACAAGCTCATATATTTGTCAGTGCAATGGTTTTTAGTAAATTTGATTATTTTCACTGATTACATTGTTATTTATTCAAAGTTTTCTTTCTCTTTCACCTTTTTAAATGAGTAAAATTTAATTTCAAGAAAGATTTAATTTGAGATTTAATTTTTCGTTTTGTATACATATATATATGTATATACTTATGTGTTTGATGAATATTTCTTTTGTTATAAGTAATACAGTATTACAACTCATATGAATTAGTTTTTCATAAAGCTAAATGATTTAAATTATTCTTGCTAATGATCTTTTTTTTTTTTTTTGAAATATTTCTGTGAAATAATACTTACATTTTCAAGTAGCATAAATATAATAATGTGAAATTCATGTAGAAGCAAAAATGTTTTGTTGAAGTTCTGTTAAACATTGTACGTGTAATCGTTAGTCTATACGTAAAGGTACTCTTCATGCAGGTGCATAAATCTTTTGATAAAATGCTTTTTTTTGAGTGCTTTTTTTTTTGGCTGCGTGGTTTAAGGTCAGATAATACAAGAAAGAAAGATTTTTTTTCGTTTTGTTTTTGCATCATATTATAAGTTGAAATCAAACTTTTTTTTTTTTTGAAAAAAGGTAATACCAAATGTCAAATAGGAATTCGAATCATCCAGACATTACAGTGTGTATTTTTTGAATGCCATAATAATTCGATCGTCTTCTTTGCCTCCGTTTTTTTTAGCTTTCACTTTCTTGTCCGTTTCTTCTTTTTTTTCCGATTACAGATTATGAAAAGTTTTAGAATTTTTTCTTTATCTCCCCTCCCTTTCCCTCTGTCCCTCTCCCTCTCTCTCCCTCTCTCTCTCTCTCTATTATTAAATGTTTCATCTCAGACATATCATTTATTTCAAATTAATTTTTCAATTTAAACTGGATTAATTGATAAAAGATGAAGGAGGTGAATTGAAAAAATTTGTTTCGAATAGACAACGATGACATATATAAACTGCTCCACCACTCTATCCGATCCAACAAACCAACCGGTCACTCACTCACTTTAGTTTTCCCCAGCTATCATCGATCATTTCCGAGAAATAACCCAAACCAATTTATCGAAAATTTCGGACCAATTTGATCAGTATAACAAATAGTCATTTAATTTCCTGAAACTCCCTTTAAAACTTTCATCGTTAATTTTGCTTTGATTTCTGTCTGACAAGTGGAACAAAATTCACAATTTCTCAGCAACTATCAACTACCATCACTATCTTTGCTTGTCATTCAATGTGCAACTCAGACTGTAGTAGCTGAATTAATTTCAGTGGATGAGAAAAAAGTTTGAATTTGTTGGATGGAATTCATTAGATTTTCGGATGAAAATTGTTGTCTTGAATCAGAAGAAATAAATGATAAATATTCAACGACGAATGGGCAATTATATTTTCAAAATGATCAATGTAAAAAAAAAAAAAAAATACCGTTCCTGAAATGACTAAGTTCTGTTTTTTTCTCTCGTCGATCATTCGTTACATTTGTAGAAATAAAATAGTGAATGAAAAATAAGATCAGAATTAGCATAAACCATTTCAACTCGCATTCTTCTTCCTTCCATCTCTCTCTTCCATCCAATGTACTACTGTTGCTAAGTGATACTTTCACCAAATATAACGATATCAAATTTGATTATTTAATTATATTTTCACGTTCCACACTCAAAATATTTTTTCCTCAATATGCAAAAATTCAAAATCACCTTATACTTATAACCTATATAAGTCACCATATTGTTGAAGTGATAATAAATGAAAAGGATTGAAATTTGTAAGCAAATATTAGTCTTATATTTGTCAAATTGAGTAAAATATTTTTGCGTAATACCTTGCTGTGATAAGTAAAATATTAGTATGGATTCATTTCATTTAAAAATAAAATAAAATAAACATTTGCATTATGTCACAGTGAATAAATCAGCAAGAAACAAAAAAAAAAAAAGGAAACGAAAGATGGGATGGGAGGAAAGAAAAAAACACAAAATTATTGAAAGTGAAACCGAAATATATATGGAAGTAAATCAATAACTTGATAGAAAAATTAGAGAATGAAAACAACTGACCAAAACAAAATGTAAAGATATGGATAAAAAGAGAAAAATCAAATCCAAAATAAGCATTCAAATAAAGTAATCATTGATTGATTGAATAATTTTGACTAATTGAAAAATAAACATAATGAGATGTCGTAATAATTATCGGACCTATTAGTAGAGAATGAAGTGCGGGGGAGAAAAGGAATGGGGGAAAGAGAAAAAAAGAGAGACAAGAAACATGGGAAAATGGAAAAGCATGAGGATAATAGAAATCCTATATTGATTTGCAGAATGGAAAAAAAAAATGTAGTAAATTTTTGAAATTTTTCAAAAAATTTCAAATTTATTTACATGGAACATGAAGACAATTTACATAGATCAAAGATTTTTGAGGTGATTTGATAAAGCGTATCCAAAGAAACACACAGTAGCAATATCCACATACGCACATGCACACACATACACACACATAAATACAAATAAACATAACGTGATAAAATATAATAGTGATCATAACTGGTACCCATCAATCAATATAGTTATATTATTCTTTGCCCGAGCCTGATAATGTTTAAGAATCTCAGAATAGTCCCCTTCTTTTTTTCTTTATGAAAAATAAAAGTAAAACGATTGCCGATATCACAATACAGAAATCTGAAATCAGAATGGTAAATAAGACAAACATTTCAATTATTCCATTCCTTTTTTAAATTCTCCATTTTGTTTTGTTTATGTCAAAGGTGTGCATTTAGACCATGTAAATTAATCATTTTAAGAAGATATCGAGGTAGATCAATATCAAAAAAAGAAGGAATGAATTCTCAACGATGCTATTTTTCTTCACTCCGCTCCTAACAGTTTCCGGGAATAAAATGTTTTATATAACAGTATCAGAAAGACAAATTTGAGTTGAACTGAAATTTCAACATCAACCTAAAATTATATTAGAAACACTGAACATAGATAGCGTAAATTAATCATTTGAAATGCTGATAAGGAAAAGTTTTATGCAAAAGAAACGCGAAAGAAAAACCACATTGAAGAATGAACGGAATGCTAAAAAAGATGAAGTGATATACAATTTGTAGGTTAAAACAAAAAGGAGAAGTTTTTAGGATTTTATTTTAAAAATCGGAAAAAAATGGAAAGATTGAAGATGCCAAATGAACAAATGAATAAATGAATGAATGAATGAGTAGGTAAATGAATGCATGCATGAATTGATGACCACAATTGAAAATATCAACAGTAATGCTAACAAGACCACAAATATAATAATAATTTAAAATTTGTTTTGAGAAAAAATGAAAAAAAATTCGATCCAATAAAAGATGCTGATAAAAGCTTGTGGAAAGGAGATAGCGAAGTGGGGAAGAGAAAATAATAATTCAAATTTGGTGGGTACATTATATGCATTTCTCTTTTATTTTTTAATAAACAGTTGCAATACAGTATAGTAAAGTAACGATTAATTTAAATGGGAAAACAAAACCGCTAGAAAACTTTTCATCACAAGAATAATAGAATTTCAAAAAAAAGAGAAAAGAAAAAACATGTACACATCTGTTTGCTAATGGAAAGAAAAGAAAGCAAAGAGATATGATAATAATATTCATAATTTCCTAATGTAAAAGACAAATATTACAAGAATTCATAACTTCATTACAAGAATTAAAATATTTCCTTCGTCATCATTTTTTTCTTTCCGTTTTCTTCCCAATCATTTTCGACCATTTCAATATGAACTGAGAAAATCATCTTCACTAGCATGATAATATGCTATTACACCATTATCCATATTTTCGTATGTTCTATGGGTACAAGTAAGATGTGCAACATTAATGGAACGCCTCAAACGTCGTCGTGAATAAGTTGAAGAATTTCCTTTACCACTTCCTACGTTGTGATTTCCAAACTGAAAAAGGAAAAAAGAGGGGATTAATTTTAATTTTGAAATTAAATAGTTCATAGAATTAAGGAAAATTTATTCCTAATTAAAACAAATGAAGTTGTAACAACAATATTTTTCCATCGAAAACTACTGATAATGATAGTTTTGCCTTGGAAAATGATTCGTTTCTGAATAAAAATTACTAGTAGATGATTAAATTCTCAAAATCAAAATTCTCACTGTCAAGCAGTTAACTGTTATAGATAAACTACCAAGATCTGCCAAAATCATTAAAATCAAATTTTGTGATGAAATTTCATCTTTTTTAGAATTTCATTTATGCTTTGTTTCAAATTTGCATAAACTAATCAGTAACTATTAACCTTGCTAGTGCTTAAAATAGCTGCCGGACTTGAGAAACCACTGATGAAACCGGAATCATCACCGACGCCTTGGTTGCTGCTTTCCGGAGAAGTACGCCGAGAGCATCCCAATGATAATGACACTTCTGGTATTGCTGATGCTGATACATTTGGTGGCGTTAAAGATGGCGTGTGGGGTGATTCGGACGTAGGTGGCGCAATTAGGCTACTTGATGATGGATTTCGTTTTTCATGACCACCATTGGGACCCGTTACAAGATTATGCACCGTATTCATGTAGGGGTATAAAATTTGCTAGAAAACTATGTTAGGTTAGATATTTCTAATAATATAATTTGAAATTTTTTAAACTTTTTCTTAAAATTTTAAAACTCTAGAGAAATATCCTCATAAGCTGCATTATATATTATCTCTTGTTTCATAAATAATACAGTGTAATATAATTATAAGGAAATAAAAAATACGAACATACCGGATCACATCGTAAAACGTTTACAAGAGCATCTTCCGTATATTGAATGATACGTGGGGAACCAGAATAAACTGCTGCGAACAGCAAGCAAATTGCTGCCTGTATAGATGGCACCAAAAATGCAAATTTCTCATCTAAAATTATTTTAGCGGTTAATTTTTGTACACATAAAACTTTTTTTAATTATCTGCTGAATGAATTTACAAACTAAAAATGAATTTGACATAATATGTCATCAAACTCTTCACTTTCTTCCATAAAACGAAAAACGAATCAAAACAAAGAAAAAAATAATAATAATGTATTGAATAATAATTATTATTTTATGAACAATAAATGCTGAGTTAGAAAAAAAGGTAAGAAATAAAAAAGACAATATTTTGAAGGAAATATGAATTGAAAAATTTTATCAAAAAATCCAGAAGCATCCCACAATTTGAAACTAAGCAGAGGGAAGAAACAAAAGAAATAGCAATAAATACATCTGTTGATGATTAGTAGAAGGTCGTCGTTATATGATGAAACGGCAGGTAGTATATGCATCATCATTAATAATACCTTAGATATAGATAGAAAGATAGATTGAGAGATCGATAGGATGATGTTGAATAAAGTAAGCAAAATGAATAATGTGATGTGAATGATAAGTGAGAATGCAGTATAATATAATGCAACAATAGCATAGCTCTTTAAACATGATCCAAATGAATAATTTTTAGCTTGCTCATTACTCATTAATAGCTCAAGTGCGGAGAAAAAAGTGTGTCAGCCTCTTTAGATCCCCTTTTGTGATGTCATCATTCTAAATGTCATATAAAATCTACATACAATTCGATATCTTTAGTAAAATACTCAAATAATAGCTTTAATGTCATTCAATAAATGAATGCCTTTTATTTAATTTTTTATGTGATACTATGTTAAATAAATAAATACCATCATTTTCAGTTAATATTTGTTCTCGAATTGGCACGATATTAATATTTATCATCGAATTGCTTGATAATCAATATGGATTTACCAGATTATTAGAAAATTATCGGTAAAAATGCGGATTTAAAATTCTCAAAATATGTCTTGAAAACATGAAACATTTGAAAACCAACCAATTAAGCTAAGGAACTTGTTTAGATTAATGTAATGAAAGAGGAATTTAAAACTGTTTTTCACCTTTCTTTTTTTTTATTAAAAAAAGATCATCCCTCTCAGAAAAGTAAATTACCAAACAATTAAAATGATAAAAATTGAATGATATTAGTCAAAAAAGAAAAAATTTTAAGTGGAAAATTTTCTTCAACGATATGAAAAATTTTGTGATTTTCATGATAAAAATCAATTTTTTTTTCCTCTTTTTCTTAAAATGAGTCGTTTTATGGTAATTTTTTATTTTTTTATTTTTTTTTTCAAATCAGTAGAAATAGTGAGAGTCTACAGGAAAAAAAATAAAATAGTAGATAGGACCAATTCATTTCCATCATTTCTTATACTTTTTTTTCCGTATCTTTTCGTCACCGGTCATCAGTATCTTTTTTTGACACCAAACTTTTGCTCAAATACTGGTTTGCAAGATATCAGAATTTCTGAACAAAAAAAAAAGAATAAAAAATACTGTAGGTAACCTACAAAATGTTTCATATTTTAGACACATTTATCACCCTGCTTAAAATGGTATTCTTTCCATTCTTTCTCACTTTCTTATCTTTGCAAATATTTTGAAGGCAAAACAGTATTCATGTTAATATTAACAATACTGGCTATTTTGTCAATGAATTTTCATCTAATCATTGCTTGCTAAATGAAAGTTTATTGAAATTTCAACAAATAATTTAATTTGATAGTCGTAATATATCCATCATAACCAAATGATACAGAATGATCTGACATGAACTGCATCAATGAAATTAATATATATTTGATTATTCATTCTAAAATTCTTTAATATATTTGAATCAAACACTCGTTTAAAAGTATAATTGTGATTCTAAAATAGATTTTAATGGGATAGATTTGAGCAAATGTTGTCGAACTCGAAAAATTTTTAAATTTTCAACTTTTCTATCTAACCTTTAGTACATTATTTTATTTTTGCTTAATAATAATAATTCATCTTATTATTATAGGACTGGGATTAATATATCAGGAAAGTTTTTTTTTTTGTGATACTTCCAAAAAATAAAATAAAATATGACAGAATGTTAAATAAACGCCTAATACCTTAAACTGCAGCTGTCCATCATCGACTGCTTAATTATCAACGAAATATAAATTCTTCATTATCAATATTTACAATAGTATTAAGCTGTATTAATTTAAAATTTTATTTAAAATTAATAAATGCATGGTACTGTTATTATTATGTCTTTAATAACTACTAAATTGTTTCTTTGCTCATTTATGAGCAGCAACAAGTAAAGGAACGATTTAGTAGGTTATTAAAAGCTCATTAAGCTTTTCATATAGAAGCAACCAACTAACCAATGCAAATAGGTTATGGTCCATACAATTGGCCTAATTAATCATGATGACGGTTGTAGGTAAGAAGGACAGACAAAACCATATGGCCAAAAACAACAACGGATAAAAAGAGAGAGATAAGAAGGTGAGAGGAATATGTCCTGCTGAGGCATGCTTTATGGAATAAATAAATAAATAAATAAATGGAGTAGTGCAGGTGCACCTCTTTTTCATACACAGCATGCCATCGGACTGTTGGACATTATCGGATGGATATCCCGGAATATATGCAGACAGGACAATGGAACAATATTGGAGCAGATTGAAAATGCCTGATGGCTATGATCGAATACGTTTTCCCATTCCTTTTCATTTCCGTGATCCAATTGATCCGGTCATGTACTGTCTGCTAGTATGGATATGACCCTGTCGTCGTGGTTGATGACAAATGACATTTTTTTATGAAAAAATGCTTACAAATGTGTGTGTGTGTGTGTGTGTGTGTGTGTGTGTGTGTGTGTGTGTGTGTGTGTGTGAGAGAGAGAGAGAGTGGCTTCACCAGGTTATCCTTGTTCTAACCTAATCAGGAGCTATCCAGTCGAAAATTATGTAAATTTATAAAAATACTGCTGCACAGCTGCTCTACCTCCTCCTTCTCCCTCTATTGCTCTATAAAAAACCTGAATATCTCATTGAGCTAATTGATTACGGCGAGGGCTTATTTTTGTTGATTATTCGGGAAACAAATCGAGATACAATGCTACAATTCAAATATTTTCATGTTCCCTGTTAAATCATTAATTCAAAGCTGACCAATGCATAATTATATTCTCGAATAACCGATAAAAATATAAATTTTTCGATTACAAAAAAAAATTATATCTATTGATCATATTGATTTAAGTTCAACAATTAAAATATTTTGAAGGCCATCAACTGATAGGCTGACAAATTTTTCAATGATAATATATGACAATATTGCTATCCATCTACCCATTTTATCTTTTAAAACTATTACAAATGATTTGAGAATTTTCATTTGAAATTCACCTGAGTTATGTCTTTTTTTTGCTTCTCTTTTCCATAAATTTATTTCTTAAGAAGATGTATAATGCTTAAATAATTCAGGTTCAAGGGTTAATCAGATGAAAATTTTCACCTTTTAACTCCAGCTTTTCTCAGATTCATTCCATCTTTCTCATTCATCATCATTCAAACAACAGTTGCGTTATAACAAATAAACAAAAGCTAGAAATGATCATCAGTGATGATTCGAACTCTCATGGGGTTATTTCCTTTATGGAATGAAATACAACAGCTGAGTAGAATATCAACATTGGCTGGCTTATAAATGATTCACAAGCAACTTGAGAAAAATTGATAATTGACCAGTTGATAATGACTACTGGATATCCATGATATACTATTCAAAAAATAATATTGTCATTAATGCTATGAAAAATTCAAATTGTACTGCACTGAATGAAAATAATTACTCATTTACTGCATGCAAACTAATAAAATCATAGCCACTGCATTACCATTCTATAAATATTTGCTATTGCTAAATGATCATAAATTACCGTTGTCTTTCAAATAACCTTGATGACATGGTTTGAAATATTTATCATAATAATATCCTGTGCAAGACATGGTTTGAAATATTTATTATAATATCTTGTGCAAAATAAAACCTTTCTATCATTCAAATTAATTCAATGAAAAATGGATTTTATCCATTTCTTACAATTAAATATTATAATTTAAGTTATAAACTTTTCTTTCTTCAATTATCACTTTTTCATTAATCTTTTTTCAATATTTTTGTTGGCTTTAACTAAATGTCTACTGGTACTTTTGAAATCTTCAAATAATTTTTAAACTTTTTAAAACCTCCCCATCATCTTTTTTAAAATCCTCTTCAATTTGCAACAGACAGTATATTCAAGTAGGAATAAACGTCTCAAATTGTGTCAAAACTCGAAGATTTTATCTCCAATATAGGCAACATTTACATTAAATACCTTCTAGCCATACATATCACCTATCGACATCGTCTTCTTACAGTAATATCACCAATATTATGCGTTGATACTTTTAACCAATCACGAAGAAAATATTTATAAAAGATTAAATAATATATTATTATCATAAGTTTGATTATTTCTATCAGATTTCGAAAGATTATAGCATGAATTGACGGATCCGAATTAAAGTAAACCAAACACATTTTAATCTTTTTATTAAAAATGACTTTTGATTTTCCATTTTCCTCATCCTTTATTTTGTGTAAATGTTTTCAGAAAGAAACATATATCTGTTGGAATTATTCTTAACGAATTACTTATTTTACCGAATTGTCTTACTAGCCATTCCAATTTTGAGTTGGAAAAATGATACCCATCCGATTAAGTTACGCTTTGCTAACTTTTCCTCTTGACAGGTATATGTATGTATATATCACTCTCCTTGACAGGTATATCATCATAACGTTTCCAATAAACATTTAGCGAAAGTACTCTTAAAACGTTAGCAAATAAACAAAATGATTTATTAGCCATACAATGACAATTAGTAGAACTACTTCCATCTGACCTAATTTTCAAAAAAGGAAAAAAGAATGATCGGTAAAAGATATGACGGTAAACAAGGATCATCATTACATCCATCAATGTTGCTGGACTTTCCTAATTACCTTAACCTCATCCCGTTCACCTAACTTTAACCTTAACTTTTCATTCCTTTTTCCTCTCTCATTTTCTCAGCTATCCCTCAAAACGTCATAAATTATCTGTTAATCGACTTATGCATAGGTATCGTATGAAATATTTCCAAGTATCAAGGGATAAACTATGTACTTTATTTACCTATTTATTGCTAACCCCATGTTGCTACTACTGTTATCACACTGGCCTCCTACTGTGAGTTTAACCTCTTCCCGAATTTCTTCAGAATCGGGCAGATCATTTCATTAGATATCACATTACTTTACTTTAAGTGCCTCTT
>UPTC01001433.1:0-15961 GCA_900537255.1 Acanthocheilonema viteae
ATAGCATTTTCAAAAAAAGAAGGGAAGAAAGCAAATTTATTAAAATCTTGAGTAGAAATTCTTAAAATTAAACAATACCAATTGTCATCACATATGATAATTAGCTTTCCTAATGTCATCCATTATCAATTTTTCGTTTGCGTTAACTACAAAAATTTCTACCAATCTTTTTTACTTTACTTTCTATCCATCCATCTACTTATCGCTGTTTAATTCTTCTACTCTATTCATTCCAATTGACAAACAATTTCAGATTTTGTTTACTTTACAACTTCCCACTATTTGAATATTGCTGGCCGATCTACCAACCTATCCATCCTTTTTCCCTTTTCACCTTTAACATTCAATTTGGAATACATTTAAAAAAAAATTTAATCCTTTTGCACCAATATTCACTTGCAATAAAATTCATTTCTTTTTCGAAAAAGTCAAAAAATAACTTTAAAAAAGCAAAAATTTTACATTTCTTTTTGTGTCAAAAAAGAAAATAATTTGAATTTAATAAGAAATGTAGTAAATTTTAGGTGATATTTAATTGGAAACAGAACTTCCGTTTATTTTTTTAAAAATTTTCAAAAAAAATTTATTTTTGAATTTAACTCATTTTATTGATAAAACTGAAAGAAATGATTTGCAAATATTTGTTTATAAATTATCAAATTTTTAAAAACTCTTCTACGTTTGTTGTGGAAAAAATCACTCTGATACAATTTGAATTCGACATTGTTTTGTCTTTCTTTTAACAATTATTCTTATCAGATATTAGTTACTTTTTTCAGATGACTTAATATATTTTCTTTCATCCATTGGATCAGCTAAAAATAGTAATATAAATTGATATACTATTCAAAAACTTAACTTAATTTTAAAATTCAAGCTTTTCAAAATCTGATCCCTGAATTTTTGCAAAAAATCCAAATATTTTCATATAGCATGTATAACAATAAAGTTAAAAAGTTACATGAAAATAATTTATTGAAATTGTATGAAAAGTTATTGATTACTTGTAAATTGGATAAACAAAAGCATTACTAAAGTGATATCAATAGAAAACATTTTAGCCCATTTGTGTAAATAAAATTTGGACAATAATAAATAAACAAAATAGAATGTAACGAAGAAGAGAATGTGGAAAGAAAAAAAAAAACATAAAATAAGTAATTTATTGTAACTTTGCAATTACTATTCACAATAAATTGAACAAAATGTCTGCTAAATATTTTCATTTATATTCAATAAAATTGGTTAATATTGAATGAAAATACGGTAATAAATTGGCGAATTGATGCAAATGTTAGTTAAAAAAAGTTTTGTTCAACATTAATTATGATAAGTATTTTTGAAATATTTTGCTAATCTAAAAAAAAAATGATAATTTGTCAGAAACATGGAAGAATGATATAAATTGTTTAAAATAAATTGAAAGAAAAGAGATGATGATTATCGTAATTTTAAAGGAATAATTCAGAACTAACACTTTCACGTTTTTATTACAATTTAAAAATTTTCAAAATATATATAAAATTCTAAATATGTAATCCAAAATAAAGTTCTAGGAAAAAAAGTTAAACCAATTACTTTTCGCAAAAAAAAAAATTAACAAATATTATGGCAATAACTTTTTCTTTGTTAAAATTTGAAAAAGAAGGACATCTCGTCAATTCTTCAATACTTTAGATAATTTTTTAGCATAATTTCAAGAATGATTTTATTTGTAGACACAATTGCGTACTCGAGCAAGACGTTGCGTTTGTATTTTTGTCAGCTGTGGCTGTTATCAGCCATCTGATTCGGTTTATCGTCAACCGTTGCCAACACAATACCGGCAACCGATTTATCGACAACAATCGAATGCATCACCGTGCATGACAAATTGCATCCAAAGTTGTATGCAAAATCAACGAAGTGCTTGCCAACAATCATGCCAGAATTCATGGTTTATTTAGCAATATTTTCTCCAAACTTCTTAAAAAATTCAGATTCAAATTTCTAATTACTAAATGAAATATATGAAATAAAAAAAGGATTTGTTCACACATTATTTACATGAAGAAAGAATCGTTCTTTCTTTTTTTTTCGATTTATGAAATTAATTCCCCGTGAAAACTACGTTTTTCATGGATGTCACATAAGTTTCTCGTCAATTTTTATTTATCATTTATTTTCCTCCAACAATCGATTGAGGATTATAATTTGTAGTGGTATACAATCAGCTTATCAACATTCAAGAGGACCGACATCTTATCAGTATGAGCCATTGCTTCATGAAGTAGCCAACGGGCAACAAAGCGCAGGTGGAACATGTATAAATATTTGCATGCCAGGCTGTGAATCACAATGCATTGAAAGAACCACTCCGATACCTGTGGTACCGCAACACAATAGTCCTATACCTGTGATACAAAGTCAGGTAACTTTTAGCATTGTCATTTTCAATTTTTCCCTTCCGCTAATTGAAAATGTATCATAAATTTGAGCAAATTTCAAAAATTCAATTAAAATATCATCCTTTTTCTTTTTACAGACTCCTTCCTACTACGCATCACAGCAATATGAACCTGCGATACAGCAATCTTCCAATAATGACAACATACTTTGCATTCATCTATGCATGCCATCCTGTGAAAGTCAATGCATTCAACGAACCACTTCCGCAATTCCGCCCTATGCGGAACGAACGGAACAACCAAATGCTATTTATTACTCGAAACAAACCTCGTATTCACCATCATCTCATCAAAATTTCATTCAAACTAATCAGAAATCAATTATTGTTCGACCACAGTATTATAGTGGTACAGCAACCATTTGCATACCTATTTGTATGCCATCATGTGAGAAACATTGTACCGAAAATCAGGGTGAAAGCGGTGCAGGTGAAGAATACACAAATGGTGGTGGTGGTGGTGGTGGTGGTGGTGGTGGTAGTGGTGGCACCGAGGAACCAGTTGATCCTGCCCAAACTGATTTGCTACCTCATGAAATTTCAATTAACTTACCACAATCGATTCAGCAATCACCGGATTGCATGAATTTATGCCACGAAACATGCTTGCAACAATGTATTGGACAAAGTACAATAATTCTTTTATTATTTGTTTATTTTTTTTTTACATTTATAAAATTATAATTAAAATTTTTTATACTATTTAAATTGGGAACGAAAAATTGTTTTAACAACTAAAGTTTAAATCTCATTCAACTAAAAGAATAAAACGAGTAGTACAAATTTGAAATTTTAATTTTTATTGCAATATAAATTTGAAATTTCAATTGTTTAAATTGTTATCAAATATATCTCTTTAATTTTTATGCCACATTTTATTCATTATTACTAATAGACTAAAATATATAAAACTTTTTTAGACCAACCAGAAGATCAATGTCGGCCATCCTGTTTCTATACATGTCAGGAAAGTTGTGCTCAATCTCCGGCTAATACCGCTACTGCCAGTTCCGTTCAGCAACCACAAGTGGAATCAGAAGTTCATGAAACAATGACACAAACTTCTTCCGATAACTCTATGAATCCCCCACTTTTTAAAACTTTTCTTCTTCGATCACCACCATATTATCGTCAAACTAAACCTCAGGTTATCAACTGTCTGCCTGACTCAGCAAGAATCGGTCATTGCAAATGTCCATTTGGTTATGTTACATGCTTATCAACAAAATCTGGTGTTAACAAACAGCAATGTTGCAAGAAATGGCGATAAAAAAGAATTGAATTTATTATATGACAATAAATTTCAAAAATTTTTTTTGTTTATTTCAAAAATTTTTTTTTTCTGAAATTTTCTTTTTTTTTTACTTTTTAAAAAATCATTAATGTAATATTCCCATTATTTTGTACGCATTGATGATACTCGTAAAGAAATTTTTGCATGCATTTTCAATCATTTATACTGCCTTATCCGAATGAAACTGATTCTTTTCTTCAATCTCTTGTAAATTTTACATTTTATTAAATAAAAATTTATTCGTTACAAATTTGAAGTTTTCTGGCATAAAAGCAAAAATATGCCTGATCATATTATTATATGATAAAGTAAGTCACCGTTATAACTATTAATGACCTTTGTGCTTATCTTCCGATTGGAATTAAATTTTATTACCAATTATTACATCATAAAATTGTCAATTTTCTAAAATTTAAAATTGCTTTCAAAAAGATCGAGTAGAAGAGGTCGATGCATAGAATAAAATTCGAACTCGAGAGTGAGTTTCGAGCTAGCGCATCGATAACAATGTTAAAACAACCATTTAGATCGTATCATATTTTGAACTTGCATGAAACATTATATTATTTGAGTCTGACATTTTAAATCATTCAACCATCCACCGATGAATTTTAAACTGAATGTTTTTTTTTTTTTTTGGCATTAAAACATATTACCAATTAGTGATTTTAAAAATTTATTTGTTTGCATCGATCGATATGCCAATCCATAGAAAAATATTAAAGGTACGATGTCTCTCAGAGAATTACCAAAGATTACCAATTTAAAAAAAAAAAATATTTTATTGATTTAAACAAAATTTCAGAATGGATTACAATGTGCGGGCACGGATGGCCGAGTGGTCTAAGGCGCCAGACTCAAGCAATACAATGCTTCGCACGAGTTCAAAGTGTGATACTGTCTAACTGGGTGTTCTGGTATCGTTATCGATGCGTGGGTTCGAATCCCACTCCGTGTACAATTGTTTTTGCATTTTTTTTTTAAGTTCCAAAATACAGGACGTTGTAAAATAATGCACAACGTAAAATTTTAAAAAAATGAACAAATTATCAAAATAATAAAATTCAAAAAACATTTTTTTTCAACAATTAAAATTTGTTCATTTTTTTGAAAAAATTTTAATTGTTAAAAATTTCAAGTTCTCTGCTTAATTAAATGATATTTAAAGGATTACGGAGACAGACACTGCCGATATTATCAATTTTGCCACTTAATTTGAACTCAATTACACACCATTAATCATAGTTGTAGCATCACTTATCAGAGAAGTGAAGAGATAAATATTTTATTGCAAATTTATTGATTGAAAATATCGATAAAAAGGATTTTGCTTGGTTCCTTTACAACATTTATAAATCTTTTTGTTTCACAGTAATCATTAAACTATCCGATAAATATTTCATAAATGAGGAAATCTCCGAAAATGATATGATATGTTAATTACAGAATGGTTTAAATTATTAATTAGATAATGTGTAGTAAATAGTTTGATACTTTTTTCAAGTTTACTAGGAATAATAATTAAAGAAAAAAGCATTTAGCAAATGCAATCTCTTCCAGCTATAAATTTATCTCAAAAAAAAAGAGGCTTAATCTAACTGATTTTAATTTTGTATTCGAAATCTTAATACCATAATTATATTTGAATGTTCTGATCAAATATAATTACGATGATTCGTTGTTGAATGGGACAAAAGGATAAAATACAATTAAAATATATTTATTGTTATTGTAAAAATGAAAAATAAATTGTTACAGCTATATTATATTAATGCCCAAGAAAATTATTTTGAAAAAAATTCAATTTTTGTTTGCTAATTTTATGAATTCTACTATTCCTCTTCTAATTCTTACTTCTCTTTTTGAATTTATTTTTATTATCACTTTCTTTCCTCTCATTCATATCATCATCACCATTTTCCTATATCGCTTCTGCTCATTTTTTAAAGCTATATTTTTCCAATCATCCTTAGTACTACAATTAGCACTTTCATTCACGTTTATCTTTAACAGTAGAATTATCACCATAATTCATTAATACTTATCACTTTCATTATTTCCCCATCTCTTTTTTTTCCTTCATTTCTCTTTCTTCTTCTTCCTCCATTTCTTTCTCTTTCATTTTTGCCTCCTTCTCTTCTTCCTTTTCTCTTTCACGTCGTTGCACGTAATCAATAAGCATATTGGTCATCGGTATATGCAACATTGTTAAGCCAAATGATACGATCGTTCCGATGGAAAAAAAAATAAAGAATGGCGTAACAAAATTTCCAATACCAGTCTACAAATTTAAATTTGAAGTTTCACAATGTTAAATTTGAAATTTTTAAATAAAAAAGTTTGAATATGTATTTGAGGGATAAGAAAAAAAAGCTACAATGCCGAAAAAAATTATGCTCTGAATTCAAAAAATCATCAATAATTATCAAATTTGGAAGCTATTTAAAAAATCGGAAATGAAATTAATCAAAATATTACTGACATATGCATAAATGACATTTCGCGGTTCAAGGACAGTTGACATCGCTTTCGGACGACGTCGAAATCTACCGCTCACTGAATCTCACTGCAGAGTAGTGAATTTGTATATGGAAATTGCGAATTTTATAGATTTCAGAAAAAAATTATTTTGAAAATAATTTGTCAAATTCAACGAAAAAAAAAACAAACAAACCTACGTGTTCATATTCATGCAGATTGAAAAAATACACTGTAATGCAAAAAGTGTTTTATAATTTCTAAAAAACAATAAATAACTAGCTTATCATGTTTAAGTAAGACTTATTGTTTGATCATTTTGATTTAAATTAAAGATTGGAAATAAAGTTTGATTAAATTAAATTATGATGCATCATAGATTTTGCAGAAACTATCCCAAGTAATTTACTTTTAACCGTAAGTTCCTATATTTTTTATGATTATAATTATACTTAATTGATGAGCATGATAATAATGATAGTGCTTGCACAAAAGAAAAAAAGAACTTGCAAGGTGTAAATTATCAAAAGATGATGCCAAATAGCTTCCATGTTTTTCATTTTTCAAATATGCAAATTTTTACAATCATATATAACTTAAAATAAAAGAGTGATTAAAGCAAACTTTAATAAATTTTATATTCGTCATAAATAAATATTTGCGACATTTAGCCTCCATATGAAATTCACTTATAATTTGCTATGCAATATTTTATTCATCACTGCTGGATAAATCTTTTATATTATAATAGAATATGGGACAAAGTTCCAAACAAAGTTCTAATTCAGAAAGCTTTACATTCAAACTAATAATGATAGCAAAGATAAGTTAACATCAACAAAACTAATTAATCAGCCACAATTTTTTACTTCGTATATTCAGTTAACAGAAGAAATGGTAATATAAAGAATTAATCAGACGAAAATTTTCGAAATATTTCAGCCGTTTCCGTATCTTTTTTTGATAACACGTGTATTTATTTTTTTTTCGACAACATGTTGTATTTATCAGTGAAGAAAGGAATTTGAAAACTGAAAATTCGAATTCAAAATATCTGTAATACTCGATTAATGAAGATAATCCTCCGAAGATTACTTCACTTATAATCTGCTTCTCCGTTTTTTTTCAATTTCAAAATCTATTTCTACTTCCATTCTTTAATTTCGAATTGGAAAGTTAAAATTATTTTAGTATCAATGTTATAACAATCGAACAGCTTATTAAATTATCTATTATGTATTACATACAAATCGCAAAAACAACTAAATTCACAATGCAAAATTCAAATAATTCAGAAATAAAACAAATTAAATACCTGGAAAAATGATTAAATGCATCAATTAATAATTATCAGCAGTAACTTCGCGGAGATTATTGGAATTTGTAGAAGTTGTTGAAATATGAGTATCATTTTGTTTTGAATGTTCAACCGAATTACATAATTTTTGAGTAATTTGATCAATTATTGGTGCAGTTATAGATAAAATAATGGGTAATAAAAGAAGAGCATGAAAAACGCCGATAATAATCACTAGCAAGATTGTTTTAAAAAATACAAGTACCATATAGGAATTGATGAATGCGAGAATTGTGACACCAAATATCGTTGACATGCTACTGTATATAACTGTAATAATATTACTTTTAACTTCCACATTAAAATTCTAAAATTACAATAATCGTAAACAGAATCCTTTATCTTTTGGTTCTCCAAATTTCCAAATGATTATCAATAGTCGAGAAGAAATTTTTCTTTGTTGAAATCATAATTGTCATGTAAAATTCCCGACAATGTTTCATGAAGAATAAACGTTTATAACAATCTTCATCTATCAACCAACAAACTACTTAATCGAAAATTTTCACGACAGAGTTGATTAAATCAAATTTTTCTATTAAAAAACACTTCTTACAATTTAAGCTTATAGGATGACATTTTTTTTTCTAATCAATTATTGATATAATCATAACGTACTTGGACAAGCTAACTTCTCCATTGTTTCAATACAACGTTCATTCGGTGTAATATTGTTTGGATTACTTACAAAACCATATGTAATATGAGCGCAATATTCAATGGAGAAGCCAATTGCCATTATCACAGTTATCATTGATATCGGATCTAATTTAACATTCCACAGTGCTAGGAAACCAATTACACCTGCAAACTCCTCTTTTCTTCAATTTTTCATTTTTTATTTTTATTTTTTGTTTCATTTACTTATTTTTCGAAACTTGATTGTGTAAGTTAATACGATGTTAGGAATATAAATTAAAATAGATTATTGATTAATTTTATTTGGAAATTCATGCATGGAGAATCTTTCGGACACTTTTTTTTTTTTGGAGTAAATTGATCAGAACTGTTAAAGAACATTCGTCAGCAATTCATTTAATTCTGCATAATTATTTGATCTAACTTATTAACAGTGCAATATTTAATGATTAT
This sequence comes from Acanthocheilonema viteae, assembly GCA_900537255.1. Classification (NCBI taxonomy): domain Eukaryota; kingdom Metazoa; phylum Nematoda; class Chromadorea; order Rhabditida; family Onchocercidae; genus Acanthocheilonema; species Acanthocheilonema viteae. The sequence goes on from UPTC01001433.1 coordinate 8,668, forward strand.
TTAATTCTAATTTTGCATTTAGGAATTTATGCTTTGTAAAAAGAATACCATAAAACGGATTAACTTAACCATTTTTTTTAACAAATATGCATGTTTATTAACAATCTTCTTGTAATTAAATAGGTGTAATAATAAGCAAACAAGAATAATTATGAAAATAGTAGATGTAATAATGATTAAGAAGAGATAAGTAAGTAATTCCATTAACTAAATTACTATGCAATAATAAATTTTGCTAAATTAATTTCTTGACAAGAAATAAGAAGAAATAATATAACAATCTTACCAATATCCATCGATATAATAGCAATAAAAATCCAAAATGTACATATTGGATTGGGAATAAATGATAGTGCAATAATAACCAATACAACAATCGCAATACTATCATTTAATAGCATATTTGGTAAAATAATGTTTAACTGCAATTTGTTTTTCTTTTTCTTATTTTTTTTTGGAAAAATAAATTATAATGATTTTTTCAAAAATTCTTCAAAAATGAGCATCGTTTTTTCTTTAATTTTGAGCTTTTTGGATCTAATAAAAGTTAACATTTCTCATAAAATTTATCGCAAATTTTCAAGCCAAAAAAAAAAAAATTTACAGAATGGAAAGAAATAAGATAAAGACTATGACTAGTGCAAAAAAAAAAATGTTGAAAAATGAACGGTCAAAGGTCGCGATTGATAATTAGGAATTGTTCTTCAAGTTGAGAATGAATTGAACCATGGAGAATGATAAGCAAAATTGTTTAGCTCAAAAAATTTGTAAAAGAAAAATTTCCAAAAAAAAAAAAAGAAATCAATCAATCAAACCTGATCAGCAATCATTAAATCAATCAATCAAACCTGATCAGCAATCATTCGGCTATATTCATACGTATAAATTTGCATATCCGAATATTTTGCAGCAATTGCTCGTAAAGCACGAGATTCCATTACCAAATCATTTGGATTATTTGGTGCTGATAAACCGATACGAAATCGAAATGATTTCATTGTTAAATTTTGTGGATCATTCTCATTTTCCCAAACAAAGTCTTGTGCCCTGAAGCATCCTACATTCTGGAATTTAATTCAACAAATGTATTCGGAAAATTTTACACCTAATAAGCATAATTTTTATGCATAAATTTATTATCGGGGAAGAAGAGAACAGGTAAGAATTAAAAGGAATAAAGTTCAAGGCATCAAAATTACAAGAATTATGAAGATTTGAAAAAGAATAGAGCTCAAAAGTATTTAAAATTATTGCCAAATTGTAAAATAAGTTGAATTTTTTATAACTACTATAACTGTTTTTTTTTTTTTGTTCTAACAGTTATGAACATGAAATCAGAGAAAAACTAAAAGTAAAAAAGGTCGAGATTTAAATTATTAACAACAATAGGACTCAACAATTGCTAAACAGGTTTTTCAAAACAGAAAAAGTATTTGCTAATTAAACTGCTAATATATTAATGCAAGAAGGATTTAACACAGATTTGATTTACTCACCACAATTTGTAAAATGCAAAAAGTCGTGACCATTGGTAAACTCCCTCAACCCATGATTCATGATCATTTTGCAGGTATGCACCCGTTATATTTGCATATTTCTGGTATTCTCGAATCCAAACTTGTGTTGCCTTAGGACCAATTCCGAAAATCATATGCTCGAAATCGTGAATCATCTGCTCTACGCGTTCACGATTCATCGGTTTTGTCATATCGGGTGCTCTTACGATAGCTATATCAATCTGAGAAACAAATACAATAATTACGAATTATTGAATTATTCAATTTCTAATTTAAGGCCTGCAAAAAATCAACGATAAATGTCTATGAAACAATGCCAAGTCTATCAGAAATTTTGGATTTACTTTTTGCATTCCCGATTAGAAATCTAAAAATCACTCAAGAAATCTGATGATTTTATTTATTTTCTAATTTCCACGTTGATATTAAAATTATCGCTGGCATTTTTTTTTCAGTTGCTAATATCGTTCAATTTGCAGTTAATTTAAGAATTTGAAAAAAAAAAAAAGCTGGAACTATAGTACCTGATCACCACCATGAAATAGTTCAAGCTCAATAGCTATTGTTTGAACTACCGGATCCGTTTCAATCAATAATTTGTCATAGTCTAAACCCTGCTCCATACCAACAATACCACGTATTGCTAGCTAAAATTTTAAAATGTTGATAAAATTTTTAAATTTTTACAAAATTAAATATTCCGTTGTAGAAAGTGAGAAACAAAAATACTTACAATAAAATAAATGATGAGTAGGATTAAAACGATGCATTTAGTTCGATTATCCAACAAAATTGGAACATATGTATTCCTGTTAATATAATTTCTGGGAAAATGTTGGATTAAATTTAAAATCTTAAAAATTTTTAAAATATAAACATATAAAAAAGTTAAATATACAATCACTTATTACATTAATCATACAATCGATATGATCTCAAGAAAAAAATCTGATCAATTTGGCTAGTTTTTTTTTACTCATTTTTAAATTACAATTTCATATTTTGTAATAAAAATAAAGCAAACCGAAAAAATAATTTCATCTCACTGCTAGTTTTGCATGATGATTTTTTCGATATTTTCGCCTTATCCGATAACATTTCCATGTAAGCATGACCGCTATGATATGATTTGTGATTATCATTTGTGAATTTGTCTTTGTATATGCTATCGTAACATTGTGCGCCTTCTAGTTTTTTTGAAAAATAAATTGCATACTCATTATTTCACTATCAGATAAACTTATAGTTTCATTCCGGATAACAATTATGGTCTTATCAAGATATTAGTTCACTGATAATTAAAGTTTACACATGATGTAATCAAAAAAGTAGCGAAACAATTTTTTGCATAGAACAAATTTGCCTATATTTATAATAAATATTTAAAGAGTCTAGGACTGATCAATGATCGATTTTATTGATCACTGATCGGTTTCAGATCAAATTTCATTGATCATTGATCAGATCCAGATAAAATTTTCAAAAAAAAAAAAGAAACGTAGATGAATAATATAACGAATTTTCCATTTTTAATAAATGCAAAACATAAATTTTTTGCATTAAATACCCATCGTATGCTTGTTTTCCTTTTATTTATTGTAGAAAATTTAAAAAAATTGAATTAAAACAAACAATTACTTGTCTCATACTCGGTATTTTTGCTTTTATCAATTTTATCACTGATATGGTTGGAAGTTTCCAAACATGGAATATAAGCATTCCGCGCAGCCATTTCCATTTTACCATTAACTACCATCATCGCAGCAAAAAAAGTAAGCTTAAGTACTTTCTAATTTATCTTTTTATTCCTTATCTTTCTGTTTTCTTTTTTTTTAAATTAAATTGAACCATCAGTGAGAGAAAAATGAACTTCTGCTATCTTTGGTCATTCATTAGTGAAATATCAATTGCTATCTTATCTTCATTGTTATTTTGCTTTAAAAATTATCAATAGAAGTAACACAACTAATTCCTAAATTCACCTTCATTCCAGATAAAATTTCGACGAAAAATCGCACATGTTTAAAAACGAAATTATAAAAATAAAAAAAAGTTGAATAAAACTAACTAATTAGCAAAATTAGATTACAAAAAGAGTGGGAAATTCAAACAATTAAAGTTTAAAACAAAATTATAAAAATAAAAAAGAGTTGAATAAAAAGACGGATTATGCAGTGATACCATAACAGGATTAGCATAAATTTTGTAATTAATAAAGAAATTGATAACCTGATAGAGAAATGTAAAAAACATGGATGCAGAAGTCATTGCACAAAATCCACGTACAGCAATAATATCCGTAAAACAACCAATGGCAAATGATAAGATATCCGTAAAACTTGTGATAAATATGGCAACCGCTGATTCGGATAACGTATTCACCATGCGAGCTTTTAGGGTAGCATAATCAGTTCCTTAGCATGAAGAAAATATCAATCATCAATTGTTTTAATTTATAGAACTATATGAAAATTTTTAAAGCTTCAAAATTATCCTTCTCAGAGAGGAAAAAATGCAAAACCTTATTTTAAAATACACAATAATTTTAACAAAAAAGATTGTATTCGAGTTAAAAGTTATCAAAAAAAAAAAAATTGATAGGAAATTGATAGTTATTTTATAGAAATGAATATGATAAGAGTTTAATATAAAATTGAAATTTAAAATTCGAAAGCAAAATTAAATAGTATGATTTGAAAACGTTTTGAAATGGAGGCATTGTTTTTTTTTAGAAAGAAAAAAACACTTACCAGGATAAATTTTTTCAGTATCATGCCATGCTTCTACCGTAATGAACATATCATCTACTCCAATAGCTTGAAATTGATAATTTGTATTGAAAAATTTATAAAAATTTAACTTTAGTGACTAAATATAACAATGCTAATTATGATATACTTCACCATAACGTATTTGATATATAGCATGTTCGATATGATATAATTAATTCGATATTTTAATCAGTATATTAGATACATCTTATTAAATGCAAATAGAATTAAAAAAAATATATTCCAATGCGATATAAAAATTTACATTTCAAAATAATTCAAAAATTCTATTTCATTTAAATTATGGAACGTAAATATGCCTATCCTTGGACAAAACTGAATATCATTAACATTTCCGAAAAGAAAACTCACTGAATGTGTAACAATCATTTGACTTAAAAGCCTGACATATAGCTAACTCATAAGCCAGATTTTCCGTATAATCTTCGAATTATCCGATTTAAAGTTGAAAATATGTAACAGGTATGGTTTAATTGAAAAAACTTTTGACACCTTAATATGTGATGGATTTTGTCCTCACTATTCATGAACCGATCGGTGAAAAAAAAAAAAACATCTAACTCGTCTTAATATTGCTAAACTCAAGTCAATCTTGGAGGTCATTCTGCATGTCTTTAAGTTCAATCAGACCTTAAATGACAAGTATTATGAAGCAAAATCAAGCCTTACAGAGAACTAGGAATGGAGCTACAAGGGTTATTTCAGCGAAAAACATTCCAAACCACAGTAACAAACCAATACCACTTATGATTGCTAATGTTGATGAAAGCACACCGCAAAGCGCAAGCAATGGTTTTGATCGAAGCCAATCAATTCGAACTGAAATGAAATGCTCGAGAATTTTAGGATTAATTTAGTGAACAAATAATAATAATAATAATAATAATTCTTGCACTACTTCAATTAGACGTGTACCATAAATTGATATACAATGGGCATTGTAGTGATTTAACTCCTCGAGAATATTTTTGTTTCGTTTTACATCACATATCACGTAACTGCATATTTTAGATAATTCCCATAGAAAGCACTTTTTTTTTCTCTCCCTCTCTCTCTCTCTCTCTATCTCATAATGAAGAAATCTACCGAAATTCACTCCTTGACCACTGCAAAATTTCCATTTCAACGAATTGAAGGTACTGAAAAAGATCAATACAATAACTGTAACGATAAAATAAGGCTTCAATCGATTCGCATTACGTGTCAGGCCTAGGTCAATTGTCCGTGAATGCTGAATGTGAATCTGAAATAAATTTGAATCGAAATGTGAAATTCACTTTTTTTTCAATAAAGTATTGACAATAATATGCACAAAAGCCAGAAATGTTATGAATTTATGTAAATATAAATTTTGTCATATTTTTCTTTTCATTACTGATCAAAAATGAACCTGAAGATTTTGAAATCGTATCAGAGAAATTGTTCAAAACTTTTTCAAAAATAAAAATCAAAGTTAGACATCTTTGCAAATTTAAATTAAATCATAAAAATCAAAAAAAAAAACCAAAATAAATATTGAGTAACAGTAAAAACAAACAAACAAATAAATTTTTTTTGAAACAATTACTTGAAGTTATTGTGAAACTATATTTAAATTTCAATCATTGGAAAAAAATTTACTTCAGTTAACAAATTGTTTGAAAATTTTTCCGTGATAAACTTGGCCGCAGCATCTTCCCAAGCAATGGCCATTTCATTAATGTACGGTTGATCAAAACGCAAAAAGTACCACAAACGCATGCCTTTCACTGACTGCAATTTTCATTTTAAATATTTTATTATTTACCTAGGAAATTTTGAAAAGCAAATTTTCACTACTTTTGAAGTAACAAAATAAAAATGAAATCAATTTCTAAAGTTTACCAATTAATTTAAAATTTAAAAAAGTGACATATAATAGGGGATGACGGTTTCGTAGTGTAGCGTGCTATCACATCTGTCTAACACACGGAAGCTCAGCGGTTCGATTCCGCTCCAAATTAGCGCATCCGCATATCGCCGGTTTTGCGCAGAGAAAAAAGCATTTAAAAAAAAAAAAACCGTTATATTACACAATAATCTCTTTTGTATGCAAATAAATATCTTTTGTTGGTAGCATTAAAATAATTTGCTCAGCAAATAAAACAATAATTATTTGTTGAGCAAATTAGAGAGTATCAAAAATGTCATCAAAAAAAGTGTTTGTTCAAGTTTTTTTCCTATTCACACACACTATGACCGTATTAATTTTCAATCATTTCGATTTTAACATTTGAATATTTCATTTATTCACTCCCTCTCTTTATCACTCCGTATTCTCTAAATTCTCTTTAAATTATCGCTTTCTCTTCCCTTTCTCTCTTCCTCTCTTCGACTCCTTACATTTTCTACCGCATGCGTCGTCTTTTCTCTCTTTCTCTGTCTTCTTTCTTCTCTCGTGATTCACACCTGCTCTCCATTTTCTTCCATTCACATTTAAACACTTTTTGAAATTTAAAAAAACCAAACGAGGCAGCTGAAGTAATAGCATAGCCCTCTGCGGGACTCGAACCCGCGACCCTCAGATTAAAAGTCTGATGCTCTACCGGCTGAGCTAAGAAGGCTCCAAGATTTCCTTCTCGGAATACAGGTAAATTTTTTTTTTTTTTTATCGGTGATGATATGAAATATGCTAATTGAAACAAACAGCTCCTTAGTTACTACTTATCATTGATAATTATTTTAGTTATCATTGATAATTATTTCAGTTAATATAATTATCACTGATAATTATATTAACTGAAAATGATCGCAATGATAATTTGTAGCGATAACGGTAAGAGAAGGGAAAAGGATAATGAAAAAGGTAAAGATGACACTTATTGTAATAGATATGAATAGTTGATATGTGATAAGATTGTAGAAGTCATAACAGAATAATTAATTGATAGTATAGTTTAGTAGTCAAACTATTACGGTATTATTAATTTTTCAATTATTCTTTCTCAAACTATTTTTGCAGCAAAA
>UPTC01001435.1:0-15943 GCA_900537255.1 Acanthocheilonema viteae
CCATCATTTTACATTTCCAGTGTAAAATTAATGATTATCCATCCAAAAAAATTGCATGCCTTTTGCAAAAATTTTAAAAGCCAAAGGCACTAAACGAGGACGAAAAATAAGCAAGTGAGAAAGAGAGAGTAAAAAGTATGAAGGAAATGATTTCATAATCGGTTTACTTCATTTTTCCCTCAATATTTCTTTCAAAAAAAAGAGGAGAGAAAAAAAATTATTATTTGCTGAAAATTTTTGACTATTACAACATAAAATGAAAATAATTTATAAAAAAAAATTTTTTTGTTAAACTTCAAATTCCATGAATATAAATTTCAACAAATGAAAGAAAAATTGACTCAAAAAAAGCACATACCAAATGAATTAACTGAATGTTGACCTGCAATTTCAGTCATAGTTCCATCATTTTCTTCGTTACGTTTGTTTACCAATGAACACAATACATTAATCTTATCTGATCCAAAACAGTAAGTGGTAAAATGATAAAAATGATATTAGCTAATATTAGGATAATATAAAATTGAATCAAAAAAAAATCAAATAAGTTAGAAATCAAAAAAAAAGGATATAATCAAAATTCCTAGAAAAACATTACGAGAAATGAAAGAAAATAAATCGATAAAATCATGAAAGTATGCAATAGCAATAATAGCATTCGATGTTTAATCTTATCAGTAGTATTAAGCTAACATATTAAGTGTAATATAATATAAGCTAACATATATTAATAGTAATCATCAAGCAATATTTTGCTCCAATATCCAAAACTGATCAATTTGCTATTACTCTATGTAAAATTTTCAAAATATTTAATTAATAACTTTTATCTAATTTGCATCATATATACCTGTAAATAAATCAACATAATTTTCCATGCTTTTGGAATACAACAAAAATCAGCTGTCATTTTGCATTTTAATTTATCACTTTATTTCCAATTAAGCAAAAAAATTAAATGGAAGAGTAAATCGAACGATTATTAACATTAACATATCATTATTCTTATCTTCAATACAGCATATGAGAAGAAAGGTGTAAAATACCAAAAAAAATAAAACCAAACTACATCACTTATCTCCAACAAACAACGTGGTATTTATTCAAATAAAATGTACAAATTAATTAGTGATAAATGACTATAACTTTTAATCGTATTTTTTTCCTTCCTTTTTCCCGATCATTTCTTCATATAATAGAAACTCTCGAACAAAATACACTCCAACAAATGAGATGACCTATATGTTTTTATATAAGTAATGTTAATGTGTATAGAAAAGAGAAGAGAGATGAATGGAAATATAGTGTTAGAGGATTGCTAACAGTTGAAACAGAAATGCGAAAGCAATGTGTCGCCATAACTGCAATGCTGCAGCTAGCATATGACCGCAATTGAAAATGCTATTCAGTAAACGGTGGGGTAAGCTATAATCATATCAGTTAAAAGCACCGAGAAAGGCGGGGGATGAATGAGACGAGAAAAGAATAGAAATGGAGAGATGTGCAGTGCTCCTTTATTATTCATTTCATCACAATCTGCAACATTGCAGAGTATATTCCAAACTATTCAATAATTCTCCCTTCTTCCTCTTACTTACCTTTTTATCCTCTATCATTCATTACCTCGCTACTCTCGACTAAAATGACTAAAATTAGAAATACCACACTTAGGGTCAATTTATTCGCGCTACATCGTTTTTGCTTCTTTGAAATATAATAGACAACGGTATTACTCTCCTAAAGCGTAAATTGCACATTCAAATCCTATCACGATCACACTCTCGACTTTTCCTTTCCTTTCCTTTTGCTAAAACTATTACTAAATGTTGGAATAAACTCACCTAACATTTCAATCTCATCTATCTAATCTAAGTAATAGAATGTTAGAATAACTACCGATCACCACAACTATCATCAGCAGACACAACAAATACGCCATCATCACCATCATCATCATCATCATCATCCATTTGGTCCAGATTAACTGAGCCTTCCTGGAGACTCTCTTGATATGACGAGAATTTTACCTCTCCCTCTCTCTCTTTCTCTTCCTCTTCTTTAATCTTATTATATGGAACAATAAACTAACCTGGAAAGAGTGTTTCTTTTGATCTGTTCACTATCCCTCAAATATATACATCCGTGCAACATTACACACCTCACTTAGTATATCCATTCAGAATATCATGTCAAACTGATACTCTCTCTCCCTCTCCCTTTCCCTTTCTTTCCCTTCCTCTCTCTCTATTATGCATCTGTTATATTCGGCAAGAGTATTAGTTGCCAAAATATTTTAGCACGTGTTTTGCACGTGAAACAAATGTGATATACATTAGATTTAGAAATTGAGAAGTATGGCAAAATATATGCCATGAATTTTAGACATGAAACATTTCATCCGAAATATTAAAAGTTCTTTTTATTTATGCTATTGAGATGAAATATTATTTGATATGCAAAGAACGTTTACAGTTTGTTGAGTCATCATTTCTCTGTAAATGTTTAAATATTTTCTATTCAATTGAATTTCAATCCTATTAAAATTAGTAATTTTAGTTCTTCACATATAATATAGTACAAATCATAAAATGCTAGTAATTATCGAGAATTATAGGCTACATAAATTTTTTATTTATACTTTAGCTTGTTGTAATAAAATTATCTCTCGAATTTTAATGTTTTGTGTGAGATTTTAATCAGTAAATAATAGATTTATTTCCAAATATTGTGGAATATGCATTTTCAGATTCGCAAAATAACTATAATTGGGCAGTTAATTTTCCCGTACTTTTTGGTATGATTTCGGGGAATCACACAAATATACTGATGATATATGTCATAAATAAAAGGATTATGTAATGCACATTTTTGTTATCATTATCACCATCAATTATCTGCTCTTCGTAGACTAAAATTCAACAATTCATTCCATATAAGAGCTGAAATATTGAGATGGAATAAGTACTGAGTACACACTTCGCAGCAACAAAAATGGGAAAAATAAATCAAGATTAATCTCTAATATATTTATCTCAAATTCTTTTGGACAAAGATTATAAGTTGTAGTACTTTTGCTTGGATCGGAGAAATAAATAGTTTAGATCAAGTGGTCATAGCAAATCAAAACTATGAGTTGCTTTAGAAAGTCACCTTCATACGTCTAATTTTTTACGAATTCAACCTTCCGGCGTGGCAATGTCCTTAACATCAATTCGTGGTGCAAAATAAACGTTACCTCACAAATGAATGATAATAAACGATTGGTGATTACCTTTCCATTCTCCAACTGTCCGACCATTTGATCCTTCGTCCAGAATGAAAGGCCCATCCGCTATTGGTTCGTCCTCCGGCATTGAATATTCCTTTAGGTAAGGATGGCTAAGCGCATCTGTTACTGTCATTCTGAAAGCGAAAAAAAAAATTTATGGTTTGAAAATCTTCTAAATTTTTGTTAGCTGAAATCGAAAAAAAGTCGAAGAATTATTGTCCTGTCATGAGACAAATAAAATATAATTCAAGAAACCTTTTCTCCGGGTCCAGTACAAGAATTCGATCCAGAAAGTCAACCAGATGTTTGGAGAAAGTTTTGGGAAAATAGTCTGAAAAAGATTTGCGCGAATAAACGCCCAGTTTTGTTATAACATTGAGAATAGCTTCATTGGAAGCTAGTTTAGCTAACAATTCTGGGTCCGGGCTTCCGCATAGCTCTGCTATCAGGCGATACTGCGCCATTGCTGAAAATCGCTCATTTAATCTTAAGTAGGCGAAAAATTTTGCATAGACTATTAGATTCTTTATCCAAAATTTGGAAAATAAAAACCCAAAAAACAATTTCTTGACGAAAAATGCCATCGAAGTTCCACATATTTAACTACAAAAACTAAAACTTACAATCTTCTCCAGGAAAAAGTGGACGTCCGAGACTAAGTTCCGCAAGAATACAACCTACAGACCACACATCAGCTGAAAAATTTCTTCCAACTAGAAAATGATATTAACAAAAATAACTTCGAAATAAACGTATCGTTTGGTTTTACAACAAAATACCTACTTCATTTTTTGCAACAAAATATTTAAAAAGTTATTAGAATTTATGGACTAAGACTGTGCTACCGAAAAAGGTAAACTGGCTTAATACACTAAATGTTACGATAACAGAAGAGGTACATATCACCTTGCGTATCATAGGAACATATTTTCCAATACATAACTTCCGGACTACGATACCAACGTGTTATCACATATCCAGATAAAACAGTATCGTCTGCATTCAGTGAACGAGCCAAACCAAAATCCAAAACTGATAAATCACATTCATCAGTAAGAGCCAAATTACCCGGTTTCAAATCTCGATGCATAACCTTAACGAAATTTAACTGAATGTGCATTTTTTATTTTCGTCAATATTTCTTCAACTTCTGAAAGCTGCTAACAAAACTTGAAAGACAAATTTCAAAGAATTTGGAAAAAATTACATTTGCTGAATGGATGTATTTTAGTGCACGTAACAATTGATAAATAATAAATTTATGATGTTCAGGAGTAAGGATTCGTAATCCTGTCTCACGTTCTCGTTTCAAAATCTCATATAAACTATTACCAGCATATTCTGTTACGATATACCTGAAGTAAAACGTTTGAGGACATTTCAAATTAATGTATTGTACAGATACAGATAAAAGAGAGAAACAAATTTAAGTGCAACAGCGACGTAATTTTTCTAAAAAACATATAAAGCTAGATGAGCCTATAGTGGTCAAATTTCATGACTAACAATATAATTAAGTGATGCAGAACACGAAAAATCAAGACTGCTTGAAGACAAGCTGAATAAAAAGTAATATGAGGTGAACTGCTTCCGAAAACAAAAGTTTATCAAATTTCTATATTAGAGATTACAAGCTATAAACTACCTTCCTCCTATTATCCTATATTTTTCTTCTAAAATTTGCAATCTTTAACAAGTAATTCAGTTGAAGTAAAACTACAAATTCTCTTAGACTTCCTTTTTGCAAAATACAATATTGAAAAGTAAATTTCGAAGAAGTCCATTTTAATAGTAGTATTCTTTCACTGAAGATGAATAATGCATGAAATAGATTCCATCTGTTCCAAGTAAAATTACTGCGAAGCATACACAATGGAGAGAGTAGAAAGTGAATTATCGGGTGTATACAAGTCTATCAGTCGTACAATATTCTCATGGACCATCATTTGAAGTAGGCGAATTTCTCTAAAATATGAAAATAAATGTGGATAGTTATATTTCAGTTTAAAAAAAGAAGGGAGAAGACAATGTATTAATTTCCTAATTTTTAAGGAGCAAAATATATATAGGAATTTTTTGTTTAAATTTTATAACACATCAATAATATCTTATCATTCCTAATGCAAATACATCAAATTTTGATTTTTACGATATATGCTTCGCTAAAAAAAATGATTTTCTATCACATTGTTCAGGTTTATTTTCTAAGCTTTTTCAGAAGAATGATACCAAACGACAAAAGTTTTTTTTTTTTAGGATTTCAATCTCTTACCTGTATACTCTCAGCGCAGTTTTTTCGTCGCGGAATGGTTCATATAATTTTTTAATTGCAACAACTGCTCGCCGACCATCGGCACATATAAAGTTTGTAACTTTTCTGCAAATTTCTCAAAAGTCTAATCTTAGAGTTGCAAAAAATTTCAATTATGCTTTCCATAAATTAAAACGTTATCAAACCAAACAAAATTATATCATACATACGTACATAACGTTGCCGAATGAGCCACCTCCCAAATATTCAGCAGTTGAAAGTTCATCTGTTGAATCAGATGGTACTGCAAACTCCACAGTTTGCATACTAAAATAGCGAAATTGTCGAGCAGGTCTTTGACTTGATGTCAAAAACTGGCTAGTATTTATTAAACCTAAAATTAATGGCATAGTTTTTACATGTTGTAAACTTTTTTTGATGTTTTCGTTTATTAAAAAAAAAAAATCACTACGATTTCAACCAGCACAAATTATTCAAACATCTACCGAATATCTGATGTATTAAATGTTAAACATTATTCTTTTTTTCCAAAGAAATAATAAAATTTATTGCAGTAGATTATTTTCTCCGATAAATTCAATTCAAAACACCAATAAAACCTAGTTATGAATTTCTGAAAGTATAATACAATAGCAAATCATTCACTCACCGTCATTGGCGAAAGGCTGCATAGTGATACCGCTTTTATCAAATAACAATCGACGTGTGTTCTTCTCGTCAGTTCCTATGTTTGCTTGATGTTCTCGATAACACTGTAATATCACTAAAATGATTTTTTTTTTCTCCATGAGAATTTCTGAATCTTTTTGAAAAAAAAAAAAATGGATTTCTCATGCATTTGCTGATCGTAATGATAAAAATTGGTTAGAAGAGATGTTTTTTAAACAAAACAGAAAATTGCATCAATCCCACCTCGATTTCATATCTATTCAAAAAATCAGTTCCTTGACTCAAATGTGCTTTTCACCAAATTTCGAGAAAAAAAGAACCACCCACCTGTCAGCTTTCCATCGAAAAGCTTTTGTACTATCTGATGGGACAATTGATTTCTTCTAATCCTTCTTTAGCACCAAATAGCTGAACGAAAATTGTCATACAAAATTGGATGAGCAAAATGACAAACGTTTTAAAGTTCAACCTTCAACTTTCAAACCGTAACCCATTCTTTCAAATCTGACAGCATAAAACGAATGAACTTTGGAACCAATATCTAATGGAATTCGACTGGGAAATGGCTTTGCCGTTTACGATATTGCCATTATTCAGTGAACTTTTTCTTGGAATTGGAATTGAGTAAATTAATGAACTAATTCAATATATAGTTGGAATAAATAATCAAAAATCACTGCAAATTTAAATGGATAACATCATCCCTCTCACTGATTCTTAAAATCTGTTTTGAACATTTGATCATTTTGAACGCTTTCTAGATATGACATACCAATCCATCCCAGAAATATGAAACAGGTCGAGAAAAAATAACTAAACTCATAAGCAACGATTCAAAATCTTCTGAAGCTAATTAGAGAAAAAAATACTGTTGAGTAATTAATACCATACATTTCTGGATATTGTTGTACTACAGTTTCCGAAAGTTATATTAAAATGCACTATGCTCAAAGTACAGAGATTTTCTTAGTGGTATGCTCAAATTCCCAAACCATTTCATTACAGTTTATCTGTCAGCAATTCACACGAAATACAAATACTACATGATGACATTAATAGCTGGTTGATACAAACATTAATATCACAGTATGACTGACTTACTAATTAACGTATAATAAGCTTTACTGCATTGGGAGAGTGGCATTCTCATATTAGACAATAACCCCTACAAACCATTTGTTCAACTTGTTTTACAAAAACTAAGTCAGTCACACAATCAATTTAATAAATTAAAAGCTATTAGAAGTAGTATTGGTATTCAGGCAATATAAAAATATTTTATTTATAATAAAATGTTTGAATATATCATTAATAAATAATCCAGTTACAACTAATGAAAAAAACATGCGAATAAATGCACTACAGAGATAAAAGATAAAATAAGATAAATTCTGCAATATACTCAAGTTTAAAGTCAGCTATAAAAACTGGTCCAAGAAAGACCTTATACTCTTTTTTCATAGATTTTAGAATTTAAATTCATTCGTCAAGTATGTCGATTTCTTTCTATTCTTGTTGAAGAAGCAGCTACGCTCTTTGCTCGACGTAGACCTTGGACAGAATCATTCGAAAGTTTTCGAGTACCAGTCAACGAAATAGCTCGTGGATTTTCTTTTACAATGTCCGTTTGTCTGCAAGAAATTAGTCTGATTTTGAACTTCACTAAGTTCGAGAATTTTGAAAAAGTTAAGTTACAAAAATTGTACTTTCAAGTAGAAAATTACACTGTCGCAGGAACGGCGCGTAAAGTATTGTATGGACTAGCAAAATAAGAGCTTGATGTTCGATCATGCAATGACAACGTCGAACAACCGGGCATTCTATAAAACAAGATTACATGCAATTTTCGTATGAAAAATCAGAGTAATTACTAAAAATTTTAAAATCCAACACTATTTTTAAAATTTTTTCAATGTTTCTTAATCAACAAGTTTATCTAATCATATGGTACATCACGAGGTATTGATTCAATCGCATACTTCTTACCACTATCAACGTGTCACTGTCTTAACAGTTGTTTACAGTGCCAAACTTCAAAGCCTTCCATCTAACTCATCCACCGGTTGGCACTGACAACGAACCGATACAGTATCAATTTCATTTAATATTTAAATAATATTTCAAAAGAAAACCCTCTTTCCGAACAAACACACCGCTTAGAAAAAGCAATGATTAGTTAGTTATTCGATATAAAACTGGATTAATATTAATTATTAAGAAAACTAACACAGGTGGATATAATTTCAATTCTGATTTCGGACTGAACACCGTCATTTGAGTATATTTGTTTTCCAAAACTGGATATGCCGGTGGTCGTATCGACTGATAAGGGGATTTTTCGTAAACATCAACAGATTCCTAAACATCATAGTTGATTACTGATTAAACTTAATGAGCATAGAGTAAGCAAATAAATTTTTTTTGCATGTATGTGAGTTCCAGAAATTATGTTCCTGTTAACAAATATGTGAAGATGATGCATATTAGAGTACAAAATCTGTAAATTCAACAAATTTTCATGTACTTGTAAAAAAATAAAGGTAATTTATTTTTTCAGATATAAATTTTCATCTTCACTTTAAACAAAAAACAAAGATATTAACTTTAACAGAAAGGCAAGAAATTAATACAAATATCGAAAAAACGTACTCTTACAGCTTGTTTCAAAATCGTGAAACGTGGTCGTCCAAGTTCGGCACTGATGTCCTCACTCCAGATCTAAATGAAATGATAGAATTAAGCCATATCCGATAGAGAAATACTTATGAACAATAATACATTAAATTTTGATAAAATGCAAAAACGGTCCCTAGAACAAACCTTAACCGATAATATTATACAAACAAGTGATACAAGCACGAGGATACCACCACAAATGAGGAAAATTGAACCAGCTAACTGTATCGGTTTTTGATAATAATATTCCAAATTAAACAATGGAGAATTGTCCATTGAGAAATGCGCCAAAAGCAACATTAAAGCACCACCTAACGATAAGAAGGTGCCAAATGCGCTTATGCAAATTGCAGATGAAGATCCTCGAAATTTCCTAGAAAATGGTGGCAAAATGATAAGAATGAGACTTATTTTGATGAAAATTTAGCTCGTAGTTAAAATATTATTTGGGAAAAAGAAAAATGAAAACTGACGTTTAAATGCATTTGTCACGAATGAAATCACAGCAACAGCATGCAAGGAACATTTCATGGAACTTCTTGAGAAAATCTGAAATCTAATAAATATTTCCTAATACTTTTGTTAATTTTTCCGTATTGTAGAATATGTTAGTTGAGATCAGATAAAATGCATTAGAAAAGTTAGTTAATAAAAATAACGCTTTAAACTATTCAGTATGCTGACGAAATTTATGAAGGCGATATCTTTAATAAGTCTTAAAATCACTGCACTCCAGATGTCATGAATGACATCCATGCAAAACCGGAAGATCTAATTGTCGATTCAGAGACAGAAAGAGAGAAGTAGGTAGAAATTTTATATGATCAATTCTATTTTTTTCGTGCAAGCTCTGTTGACTCTGTTTTGTCATTATGTGGATAAAATCAACAGCTTATTGAAATATGAGTGAAGTTTTTTAAGACTGTGTCATCATTAAGAGATGAGTGGTAATCTTCAGCAGAGTGCGGAAAGAAGCAGAATGGTCAAATCTCTAATTCGTAAAAAGATTCGAAAAGAAACTCATATATGAAAAACTACTTCTTTTGCTAAATTAGCTTCAAAAAACAATTCCAATTATAAAATTCGCAAATTTATCTGAATTTATCTGATATAGATATATGGCTTTTCAAGCCATACATCTATATCAGATAAATTTGTTTGCATAGGCTTGAAAAGCGATACCAACTTCGTATCTAATTTCTCAGTTCCGAAAACTTATCCAACATACAACTCCCTCTTCTCAGTGAATCCTCTCAATGATGTTAACAAAATGCATCAACATAAAATAATGCATCTCAGGAAAGTACATCCATTAAAAGAAGTGGACATGGAAAGGAGAAAATTCCTACGTTGCCCGATAAGGAAAAAAGCCGAAGTGCGCTGGATACAGAACATCCCATCCTTTTGGATAGTAGTAGAAAAACGGATCACGTTGTGCCATAGGACCGAAATGAAGTACTCTTTGATTACCGAACCACAATGACGGCTCCAATTCGGCTGGTACCGTTTGCACCATTTCATCTTTACGGTGCATCAGCTGGTGTAGTTTATCTACAATTTCGAAGTATACCAATAATTCTCGGATTGTCAATACTATCAGTTTCATCCAGACTTGTATATACTTGAAGAGAACATAATACTCTGCCGTAGTATGTTCCATATCGATTTTGCATATATAACATTCTAAGACCTGCTTATTATTATTATTATTATTAAACTTACTGCGCGGACGTCGTCTTCGCCTCGATGGGTTGCGTGGAACTTTGGATGAAAAAAACAAGTGCGTTCGAACTCGTTCCGCATTGGGATCTACAAAATCTTGACGCGGTTTCGGCATCTGCAATGTGTTTCATTATCAGTACGATAAGATGGATTTATTGATTAACGTTAAAGAATATTCCGCATACCAACATATCGGCTCCGTTTTGTCAGATAAATTCCTCCTTCCAATCCATCCTGGAAATTTAGAAAAAAATTTATATCCCATACTTTGTTTTTACACCTTTCTCCGCAAAAAAATTTCTTATGAACCGCGAATCCAGCAGTGCTATTACACATCTGAAAACTCAGTGAAGCCACCTGCAGCTACCGCCTACACATATATCAATCCCGTCACAGTAGTACAAAGTAGCCCAGTTTAAATTTGATAATTCAGACCCTCATGGGTCTTTTTTTTTCACCCTTATGCGTCTGAGTCATCAAATTTAAACTGAAGTACTTTGTACTACTTTGACGGGATTATCATGAAACGAATCGCTTCAGTTGTATCATTCTGATGAAACGTGATTTTTTTTTTGATTACGTGTGATTGGTGTTTGGTGGGGTGTTTTGGGGACTTTGTTTACTAATTGCTTTTTTAGGATGTTTTTCTCAAATTTTCACTTTATTATTATTTTATTTCAGCGATTAAATCTGGAATGGTAGCAGCATAGATGTGGTAATTCGATTCAAATGCAATTTACATTATCGCTATCAAAAAATCATTTTAAGGCACCAGTTAAGACCAATTTGGCAAAGAATGATCAGTTGCAATTCAAGGAATTTCTTCCATTAAAATCTACAAATTATGTAATGAGTAATTATATAAAACCACGAGGTTTGACTTTTACTTCTATTTGTAGTATCGATGTAGTTGAATGAGAAAATAGAATGATGGTTGACCTTAATCATACTTTTTTTCCACTGATATCATGCGTTTTCTCTTCTTTTTTTTCATAAAATTAATTTTCTCTATCTTATGTTTCTTTCCTCCCGATTTCTTGTTGCTTTTCTCTCAAACATCAAGTTTTCTGGTCTCTTATCTTTTCTTCTTGGACTGCGCATTTATTTTCACCATTACATCTTATCTTTGTATCCCTGCACCATATCTTTAGCTATACTCAAGATGATACATTTCTGAGAGACAAAATAGCGGTTCATGCCCCACAAATTTTGTTGTCGTCTTTTTCTTTTTACATAATGTTGCGGAAATTTATACTTTTGTTTTTGATCTGTACACTTAGAGAGTGAGTTACCATCGTTTAAGAGCATGAAGAAATATCGAATATTTGATTCTATCATTCAAACAAGATTTTTTGTATCTCTGATAACTTGCTTTGATTTTTCCCGTTAATTTACACCAATATTTGCTCTCGCTTTCGGTATATGTCTTCTGGTGTTAAATTTTCTAAATACACATGAAATATCTATATAAATCTCCAATGAAATTTGCAGGTGAAACCTGTACGAAAGAGCTACAAGCTCTTTTCGATTGCTTAAAAAAATGGGAACATGACAATTTACCTTGCGCAGACTTCAATCGAGATTATATGGATTGTGTGAGCAGGACCTATAAAGCCAATAAAGAGCTTGCTATAGCTGCAAAGAAGGTAAAATATCATCCAATTCCTAATAACTTACGAGCAAGTTGTCTTTCACTTCACTTGTGAGCTTTACGTTTCACATCGTTTTCGCACCGAAAACATTTCTTTTTGGAATGTTTCAGGGTATGCTTGACGGTACAACCGATGGAAAGACAGTACTGACCAAGCATCAGATAAATAATTTGATGGCGAAGTATCCACAGCCTCAGTTAGGTCAATATCCATATAAAGCACTTAAGCGTTTGCCGAACCAATCATATGCAGATGACATTTTCCATCGTAAGAAAAAATACGGAAAAGCTAATTGAGATGAACGGGGGACGAGTAATGTTGAGTGTAAATAAAGTGTTCCTCACATTTGAATATAATGTTAGCATATTTCATTACTGTCAAAAACAGAATTATATCAGTCGAAAAACTTTGGCCAAATTGTATCCTAAGAACTTTTTCAAAACTTCAAACTTTTTCCCATATTTTTGATCTTCCTAAACTTGTTTATTTTTGCTCATTGCTTATTACCACCTATACTGTACCTCTCAGTATACAAGCTATTATATGCTGACTCTGATCTTATTTTCTTGCTTACTAAGTTACAGTAAGCCCTAGTTTTATAAGAAGTAACCAGTTTTAGAGACTTCAGTTTTCTGAAAAACAACAGCTTCAAAAAACGGTGTGTTCAGAGTCATTAGTGAGATCTGATTTGCAAAAGATGTTTGATGCCATTTCATGTTACTTTTGCTTAACTTTGTCAGCATATACTATACCTGCAGAAATATAATGAAGAAAACATTTAAATATGTGAATGGCACCTTAAATTTATTACTTCGTCAAAAATTATGACTCAACGCTTCATAAAAACAGATGTTTATTGCTTCCTGAACTTAAACATTAGAATCAGTATATTTGGCATTACAATCTTCCGCGCTTAAGATTTCTTTTAAATATTGAGCTTTTGAGAGTTCATCCAGAGATTGAATTATTTGATTTAAAACATCGCTCCCCTTCATAACATTTGCAACACCTTGCCAAGTTTTACCCAAACGATGATCTGTCACTTGATCATCCTTGAAGTCGTATGTTCGCACTTTTTCAGCTCGTGCCTTAGTTCCTATCTAAAATATTCCTGTAGTAATAGAACTTTATAAATATTCGTCTAGTAATAGGAAATTTGCAAGCGATAAAACAAATTGATTTTTTTTTTCATATACTAAATAAAATTGCTGTAATAACTAACTTGTAGTTTTCTGGACGATGAGTATTGCTTCTGTGTTTCATCAAGTTTCCGTTGTAACAATATCGCAGCTAATCGTTTGTACGCTATCTAAATGTAACAACTGGACCTTGAAAAGCAGTAAAAAAAACACAATTCATGCTAAACTACAAATTACAATACTGAGTAAAGGTCAAGTTTCTCTTACATTTACGTGCTGGCGATTATCTTTATTAGAAACATGAGTGAGGAGCAGAAAAGAAATAACACGATATACAAACTTCCATATTAGAATATTGTGTCCTTTCATCCATGCAATGCACTGTTATACCCGTTTCACGATGAGTTAAGCGGACCGCTGTAGATCGTTGATTGACATTCTGGCCACCAGGACCTGAAGCTCTCATTGTTTCTACTTTCACATCAGCCGGTGTCACGCAAGCTTCTATCTGAAACCATTTTATATGTGTAGTCCCCTACACTTTAAAATTCATCTAATTAAAAAAAAAAAATTCAATTGCATAACTTGTAAAATGAAAAGATTGCCTAAAAGAAACTAAATTTGAATGAATTGAAACATTTTCCAATTCATCGTACACGAATGAAGATAAAAAGTGAGGTTTCTTTTAAAAGATATGCGAGAAACAATATGAAAAAGATGGACCTTTTCTGGTTCCGGAAGAACAGCTATAACAGATGTACTTGTGTGCATACGTGTTTTGTCCGTTACTGGAAACCTTTGTACTCGATGAACACCGGCTTCATAACGTAACGCCCGGAATGCTCCGTTACCTCGCACAAAAATTATAGCACTACGTATACCTCCTGCAAAGCATAGTAAAGCCAGTGAACTAAGAGAAATGGCTTTCTTAACTTCGTTTTAAAATTTTTGAAATCTTAATTTACCCGATGGTGAAGCATCAAATTGATAAGGCGTCCATTTCCACTTCATAAACTGCGTGTAATTACGGTACATTTGAGCCAATTCAGATGCGAATAAGGATGCTTCGATACCGCCTACACCTCTATCAAAGAAGTATAGTTTATAATTTCGATAAAATAACAGAAATAAAATTCAAATCTTAAGATTTAAGCTTTTCTAATGTAAATCTGTTTTATCGACTGCAGAATGTAAATCGTAGAAGTCATTTGAAAAAAGATAATCTTCAGTGAAATAACAAAACTCCTAAAATGTACGCAAGGGATAAATTCTGAAGTAAGGTAAATAATGACCAACGGAGTGATTTCTAGCTGACAGTTGTTCAGTGAATCGTATTCAGTAACAGGTATCACAGCATCGGTTAATTCGTTCACAACACTATCGAGTTCCTCCGTTAATCGTTCACTATCCAACTTAGCAATTTCTTGTATTTCCACATCATTTTCCTCTTTAAATAATAAAATTTTTATTTTTGAAAAAAATATATTCAAAAAATACGAAATATTGCAAAATAGACAAACCTTTTAAAAGCATATCCAATTCTGTTAGCATTTCCAACTTATCGTAAAATGTGTGAGCCAATGTTGTTACAGTTTCTAAGTGTGTGATCGAAGCAGAATTATTAAATCTTAACCCATCATCTACGTTTTTCTGGAGTGCTTTCAGCTTATTCGATATAATTTGGAAATAAGTTCGTGCTGTTTCTGTACGAAGTAAATCGACACAACGGCTTAAGAATCTTCGCTGTATCCAAAGCATCAACAATAATTTGCGTACTGAATAAAATGATAAAATTTAAAATAAATTGACTTAAATAGTGATAAAACAAATGTATATTATTTGGTGTTGAAAAGATAGAAGTTAAATGGAAAAATTAAAATGCACTGTCCGTTGAAAGATATCAACGCATATAATTTAATCCTACGAAATATTAATTTAATCTTACTATTCTTGAAATTTTCCAAATACAATTAAATTTTTTCTTTCAAATATCAAAAATTTGTTAATGAAAATCAATATAATGCTAACAAGATGTACAGAAAAAAGTGAAAATAGAATAGATTAAAATCACGAAAAACCGTTTTTAATTCATCCCTCATTTCCGAAACATTAAAAACGCCGACATTGCACAGTTCCTTTAAGTAGGCTAAAATAGAATGGATTTTGATGAGAGTGCTTCATCGTTGATGGACGGCGAGTAAAAAATAAAATATATGTAAGCTAGACGTTGATGATAAAAGAAAAGATAAGTAGGTTAGGCGATAGGTGGGATGCGATGTTTGCGATTAATTACGTGATGATTGATTAGGTTGGTTGGTTGATTGTTTAAGCTTGATATTTATTCGTTCTTGTTTCGTAAATTGTTGGGAGGGATCACATCAATTAGATCCGATAAACGTTACGTGTATATTTGGAGAATATTATAGAAATAGTCTTTTAATTTCAGGTTAAATAAATGTTCACATGTATATTGGAGATTTGTTAAGAAACTTTACTTTTTTCCTTTCAAATATAATCAGTTTTATGCTATGGTATATTTGTGTTA
>UPTC01001436.1:0-15916 GCA_900537255.1 Acanthocheilonema viteae
ATAATGGTAGACATTTCTTATATCTTTCTCGTTGACTGATAGTTTCTAATAAAGTTAACCTAAAGTATGAAAAAATAAGATATATTGTAAGTGTAGAGAAATGAAATTGGCTTGAAAATACAAAAAAGAAAGGGTAGAATTAGCTTAGACATCTTAACATGAGAGTAAAATTAACGTAAAAATTTAAAAGAAAAAAAAATAAAACTGGCCTAAAAATATAGCACTGTTTAGTAGTAGCTACTACAAGTTGTTCGAAACCAAGTGATAATTTAGTGATACGATCTCGTACCTCCAACTTTTCACATGCAACATCAGAAAGTACATCGCGAATATCGATCAATTGACGTTTCGTTTGTACTGCTTCAATATTTCGCCATGTAATTCGTCTTCAAAAATTTGTAACATTTTATTTAAAAACTAATTTATTTATTTTTTACAATTTTTAATTAAAAAATACAATATTGTTAAACTTTTTTCCCTCCTAAAATAAACTGATCAGAATGATTAATTTGGTAAAAATTTTAGAACTTATTTCTAATCGATCAGTAACTTGAAAAAGTTCAAAATTCAATCATGATGATGCAAAAGAAATGCAAATTTCAGGAAAATTATTTGAAATGATTACTTCTCAACCAAATAAGCATGCAAAACATTTCCATCAGAGCAGGCACCAGCTAGCTGAGTACTATCAGGTGACCAATTGATATTGTAAATGCTTCCTGTTGATAATTTTTCCAATGAATGTGACCACTACAATAATATAAATGTTAAAAAAATCGTTTTTTTTAACTTTGAAATTGTCTTTAAAAGTTTTTAAAAGTGAAAAAAAAAACTACAAATGATAGTAAATCGGAAGAAATTTTTCTACAAAACTTATACAATTGTGAAGGTTGAAGAATGCTTTTACTGTTATTTGTTAACAGGGTTAAAATTTTCAAAATAAAAAAAAAAAAAACATACTCCAGCCTTATCGCATAATCTAAGCAGATTGAAAGATCCAACAGCAAAAAGGTCACCATCAATATTCCATGCAATTGATGTAATTGGATAGTCTTGTGAACTGCTACAATACATTGGACGTCCATATTCATCCCATACCTAAAAAAATTTTTTGCTGAAAAAAAATTGCTAAAGTGCTAAATGTAAAAAAAAAAAAAATGCTAAATTCCTTGCAAAAATTTTCATCAATACTTGTTGAGAAGTAAAATTTCACAACAAAAAAATTGATAAATTCCTAAAAATTTAGCTAATTTTTTGCACAGTTAAAGAAATAAATATTTGAGAGATTAACCTTATATTTGCAATCTTCTCCACCGCTTATCAAAAGATTCGTATTAGCATTCCAATCAATACATAGCACAATACCATCATGAGCCTTCCATTTGATAAGCGATATCTAATAATTGGTAAAATTAGGAATGTGTAAATTAGTAAAACTATTTGAAGCTAATAAAATAGAGCTATTCAGTGAATTTAATTAAATTTAACCATTCATCAACATTTAAGAATTTCATTTCTGAAAGCTGTATATGACAAAAATGGCAAAAGTTAAAATGGCAGTATTGCAATATTTAAAACAGCAATATTGCAATATTGCTGATTGCCACTTCATTTGTATCTGACCAATAAATGAAGGCTTTTTTTTTTATTTATTGGAGACAAACTCATCACTGATATAATAAATTTTTATTTCAAAAAGTTGTGAAAAAAATTTTTGCCTGTTGATTACCTGTGATTTAAGAACTTTTGTGAAACAATTTTCACCGCAACAAAAAGCTATGGATGAATCATCGCCGTTCCAACAAATCTCATAAACTGGACAAGAATTTTCCAGTAAAATACTTCGGAGCATACCACTTCGAGACCACATCTTCACTGCACCATCTTCTCCACCTCAATTAATAACTTCAATTTGTTTATATAAATTTCGTTTTAAATTGTTACTCTCTTCCCCTCCTTCTCTCTCTCTCTCTCTTCCAATTCCAAATTTAATTTTAAAAATTTAGAGCAAATTTTATGGATGGAAATAAAATTTTAGTTAAAAAATTTCACCTCAGTGCAATACAAGAAAATAGCATTTTCTAAATCAAAACGAAAAAAAAAAAATTAGTATTTTTGAAATGAATCGAAAATTTTGCACGAAGTCAAGCTTTTAATAAGTTTACTGATAAGAACCAACAAGTCGCGAATGTAGAACCATCATGACTCCAACGACCGGCCAAAATTGCTCCTTCATGAGCTTCAATCACTTTTTCAATACGTCCATTTCGATTGCAAATATAAAATTTACCTAAAATTTACAATCAATTTCAGAAATATCAGTGAGATCAATATTTAACATTATTAATTATTATTTGATTGCCTGTCTTATTTTCGAGAATATTAATTAATATATAAATGTATATTAATTGTAACTTTTTGTGAAACGTTTTTTGGTTATTGTTATCATATCCGGAAAACAAAAATACAATATGAAACCTTCTGTTGATGTTAAAACAAAAATATTATTTAACTGTTGTTTGGTACTGTCATATGGAAGCCATTGCATATCTGTCGGATATAATGAGCTGAAATTTTTTTTTTTTTGCAAAATATTTTTCAAATTTTATTGGAAATTTTTAACATTTATTAAAATTTTATCATTCAAATTTTACTATTTTTTTTTGTTTTTTTTTGTAAATGAATATTTTATTTTATTCAAATAGTAATTAATTGTTATAGAAATAAATTGATTGAATAAGAGAATGTGTATCATTAAAATTTTTTTACCTAAGAATTTTTGCTACCTGGGTAAGTGCATTAACACCTGAACATCACTATTCATTAAATTCCATTTTAACACTTGCTGATCATCACCCGCACTAATCAATTCATCGCTTTTTATCCATGCAACAGCTGTTACCGAATCACTGTGTTTTGGTTCTCGTGCCATTGTCACCTTTAAACGCATTTTAACGTTTGTTTGTCTGAAAAATTATTTTCATTTAAAAGGCTTAATCAGCAAAAAAAAAACAATCCATGGAATTAAAGAAATTGACTAAAGTTCATTATGCATTTAACTTATTAAATTTGAACAAACTTGTATTGTTTATGACTCTCTCTCTTCTCTCTTTTTTTTCCCTCTCTCTCTCTCTCTTTCTCTCTGCAGCGTGTAAAATCAAAATTTTGATCATAATTCGTTGCTAATAGTAACCGCATGGAAAGATATGCACACAACATCTGTTATGTAAGCATAATTATTCTCTCCAACTGAAACCATTTTGAGACAATAAATAATATACTGAAAAATACTTGAGATAATAAGTAATAGAGTACTGAAGTTATCCTAAGTAATAGAAGTAATGAATTATTGAAAAACCAAGGTATTTCGAAAAATATTGCATAAGAATGACAAATAGAATTCACATTTTTTCATTCATTTAAAAATAAAATTCGCATTTTGACATACTTGGATAAATTTTTTTTTTGTATTAACATCAAATAAAATTGCTTAGGAATTTCGGCTTTTTTTTTTCGTAATAAAAGAAATTGTAATTTTATTGAAATTGTAAGATTCATTACAGAAAAGGCATTTCATATGATATTCCTGTAGAATATCATATGAACAAATTGTATAGTATTATAAAAGAAATGGATTAAAATAAAATTGATATGGCAAATTAAAAAAAAAAAAATACATACATGTCTTAAAATCTTAAATAAATATTTCATCAATAAATTCACTTCCAGACGATTAATTCTGTAGTATACTTCAGAATAGGTCAATTTATTTCATAAATATGATATCAAATTTAATGGAAAACTTTTTATTACATTATTCATATTATTGATTAACAAACAATTGGATTCTTATTTGTAAAACTTTTTTTTCTGTAATTTTACCAATCATCATCAATCATTCATTCCTTCTTTCATTTTTTAAATTAAATCTAAGTTGATCAATTTCTGATTAAAAAAAAAAAGACACATTTTAAATGTTGACATAAGAAGGTGCAATTTGTTATGCAATTTCAATTTAAAACAATCATATATAGGCTTATGAAAAAAACAAAATCCTTCATTTTTCCCTGCTTCTCCTACAATCATTCATTTCCAATTTCTTTGATTTCATAATAAAATTCAAAAAACACACGCTTTCATTTGATTCATCTCATCTGTCATATTTTAGATTGGTGCGCATTTTTATCATATTATCAGTAAGCAATCCTTCATTGATAGCAAAATCTGAATTTAAAAATATAAAAAATACGTGCAAAGATTTAATAAATGAGACATGCTCTATTAACCTGTTAATTATTGGAGATAATTATGAAGGTCTTAAATATGACCAAAAATTTCTAGATAATACGTCGTAAAATTACCTGTTAGTGTTGAAATTGTTGGAGATAATTATAGTATCGTAATAAAATTATCACTTACCTATGAAGGATTAACTTCTCGTGGACAGAGTATAAAATGCCTGTTAATTAATATTATATTGTTTTTCTCTTTATTACTTCCTGCTAAGGCCTTATTTCATTTTTCTTTTATTGGTCGTATTGATAGCTTAAACTATGATGATTTGTTGACAAATATAATGTTTTGTGTAATTTCTTATTGATCAGCCAAAGATTACTGCCATTCATTTTTCTTTTTCTTTTTTTTAAATTAAATTATTGAATAAAAAAAAAATTCACTCAAATATTTGATCTTTGTAATTTACATTTCATACATGTTTTACACTTATTCAAATGACATATTTCAATCTTTAAATTATAGAGGCTATCCTAGTAGATTTAACAAGGAATCAATTTATTTTCCAAATTTTTTATATCATCTTCTCATTGATCGATCACATCTCATCCATATAAATTATTTTTGTTCACACTTTTTTTTTCACATCAATAACTATCACCAAAAAAAAAATAGCTCATTTATTGATTAATTATTTGCACTTGAATAATTTTTCTATTTCAATTATTTTTATTGAATGCTCTGTCTGGAAAGGCCCATTATTGGTTTCATCTAACGTTTTCACTAACATTCATTGCCTACCTATTTTTAAGGCTTTATCAGTATGTAACAATATTGATGGCATATTACGAAGTTCACAATAGCATAACCATCATAATGTTGAGAAACAGTGACCGACATTTATGACCCATTTTTTGTTTTTTTTTTTGTCATTTTTATCATTCTTATCTTTTATTTTCAAAAAATAAATTTTATTGTTATTATAATTGGGAAAAATTTTACAATAATTTAAAATTATTCGAAATTTTTTCTTAAAAATTTAGCAAAAATAGTTTTTGATAATCTTTTCAGCTTATTAATCTAGCAATATCAAACTCATTAATTTTATCAATAAAGCTTGCCAAGTGATTATCAATTGAATCGACTGGCTATTCTTAACTGTTAGAATTAATGGAATTGATATATTTAAATTTATGGAAATTCTAACAAAAGATTAGAATGAATGAAAATGCACTGCGGTGCATAATCTTTATCAATTTTTCCTTTTTGCTTTTAAAGTATTTTATAGATTGAAGAATTAATTTGTGATAATCACTGAGAACAAATGCTGCTAATAATATGCTTTCTTATACAACACCGAAATTGCTAGCATTGAAATTTTGTCGGATGGTTTTTAAAATTCAACCATTTACGTTTAGCTTTAAAATACGAATCATGTTTGTAACTATTTCAAAATGAGACAAATATATATCAACTTCAGCATTTTTTAATTCGTAGATTCGCTTTTCTAAATGTTCGATGGGAAATTTTTTATTTGCTATTGATCAAACGGTAATTATATAGACATGAAAATGAATATGCTAATTCTTATTTCTTCTCAATGAAAGATCGAGGAAATATTAAAAGTTTCATCTTATCTTTCTCTCATTTAGTTTTTTTTTTTTCTTGGTTAGATGGAAAATAATAACTTTATTTGTTTTATTTCGTCCTTTTCTATGATCTTATATTACAATTTTTTGGCTTAAGCATTTTTTACCTTCTTATATGCTACTAAAACATTCTTCAATTTCGATAATTCTATAAGAATTTTTTTAACGAATTGAAAATTTCCACCGTTTTTCTTTTCTTTTTTAAAGCAATTTTCACAAATTTCTTTCCTTTCATGAGATCGTTTTATTTCATAACGGCAGCAACATTATATGTAATTTCAATTAAACGTCAATACAATTGGGTGATGGGGAGAAGACTTGGCTGATTTCCGTTAGGCGGTGAGGTTGTGCAGGCGGTGCCTGGGGCGTTTTTAATGGACTGTGAGTGTAAGAAGGAATGGAACAGTTGATGACAGAGAGAGATGGAGAGGGAGAGGGAGAGAAAGAGAGAGAAGATAGGATTTGTGATAGAGTTATAGGGGAAATTTCATAACAGGAAAAACTAGAATGCTTTATGAATTGAATTTGGAAAGATGAATAGATAACAATTTTAGCTACTAATTGAGAGTGCAGCCAAATGGTGTAAGGAAATGTAGAAATGCTATATTTATGAATACTGATTAATTTTTTATTCTAATTCCTAGATTGGGATAAAAAAATTTGTTATTCTAAATGTTTAGACAAAAATATTGCAGAGACTAAATTAGTTTAAAAAAGAAATTGATGTACAGAGGATAAAGTATGGCAGAAATGCAAGAGTGAAATGGGGAAGTAGTTGGCATGAATGATATATAAACTTGACATGATTCATTCGGATTTGTTTGTCCTAAATTTTTAATTAAGAATTGTAATTTTCCTTTCAGGGTTCAGTACCTCATACTCGATGGATTTCAACTTTAAAAAAATTGCAAGTGATGCTAGCGGTTTTTTCAGTCGCGCCAAACAGGTGATTAATTCGTATTCATACAAAATGTGTATTCCTTTAAAGAGGTATTCGATGTATTAATAAATTTGAAGTTTTCACATAACATGCAGTGATGGTCGCGGTTAAGCAAGCATTGAGCTCAGGAATTTTTAATTATATTTTAGATTAATGTGCTAACTGTAAATATTCTCAAAAAAGTGCTTTTAGAATAAAGGCTAATTTGGACTGGGGACTAGGATATATACGAGAAATGGTGGTGCTTGAACATAAAATATTGTTCTTCTTTTAATGGATCACAGCATTTTT
This sequence comes from Acanthocheilonema viteae, assembly GCA_900537255.1. NCBI lineage: Eukaryota > Metazoa > Nematoda > Chromadorea > Rhabditida > Onchocercidae > Acanthocheilonema > Acanthocheilonema viteae. Next base: position 7,114 of record UPTC01001436.1, read on the forward strand.
TTATTCTTTTATAACTGAATGTTGTATACAATGAATTTCTGTGATTGCAGTTAACAGAAGAAACCTTTCTGAAAGCTGAAAAGACAGAGCTCGATGCACACTTCGAGAATCTGCTACAGAGAGCGGATAAAACAGAGGAACATACAAAACGATTGCTCTCTGCTATGGAAAGTTACCTTCAACCAAATCCTAGTTAGTTATTGAAGTTTCCTTAACCTAAATCTGAATTTTATATACCAACAGGTCGACGTGCTATCAGTTATAGCTCCGTAGTTTTTGAATTTTTCAATCAATGTTTTTTCTCGACGAATATGCAAACCCCTTCGTCGGCAGATTTTCGTATTAACCAATATCCCAGCAATTCGGGTGGAGGAAGTGTTTTACGAGAAACTGGAATTGCGTAAAGAAAATCGTCTAAATAACTTGGAGCAATTGGCACAAGCAATGAACGAAGCTGGTAACGAGTTCGGGGCAGGCACACCATACGGTAAACTTTTATTAAGAAAAAAAATTTTTAAATTCATGTACCAAAACAATCCGTAAATTCATCTGATAAAACTTCTCTTAGCCATCAAATTTTTTTCCTACAAAGTTTTTAAATTCGTTTTTGTTTCTTAGCTTCGTGAAGCAGAAAGAATAAAATTAAGAGGCATCATTTCTTTGAACACGCCTATTACTCATACCGGGTATGATTTAAGCAGTTTCAATGTGCGGCGAGACTAATGTTATTATGAATAAAATTCTTCATATTTTATTAAATTAGTTTTCAATGAATTAAATAAAATTGTTCTTTCTTGCTAATCATTACTGAAAACTCAGGACCGCCGAATTGCGTCATTACAAATTTACCTTTCTTGTAGTGAATTCTTCTCATTTGCTTAACAGCAGTAGGAAGTTAAAAGCGTTGCAAAGCAAGAGAAATATAAACAAAATTTATGAGAAAGTAGAGTTTGTTACTTTCATATTTTGGTTTCATAATATTTTTGCAATTTTATTTTTATTTTATGCATATGACTGTCTCTATTTGACGTATATGATGATTTCTGTATTCAACAACACATCCACCCATTTCGTAAATCCATAATTTTTTAGGAAGTGCACTATTGAAGACAGCGCAAGCAGAATTCAAACTGGGTGCCGGGGAAAGGGATTTTATCAACAGCTGTGCAAGTAATACACTTCTGCCAGTACGGCGGTTCTTGGAAGGTGACATGAAAACTATTCAGGTGTAACATTTTTGCTGCTTGTACTTTTTAAAATGTTATGCTTGATTTCTCATTGGATAACTCCATCAACATTGCCTTAATTTGTTTTTTACCGTTCAATTTCCATTTATAAGGCATTTCAGTTACTATTTCTGGAAAGTTAATAACTTTCCGTTATTTTTCAAAGCGAAATTTGCAGCGTGAACGAAAAGTTCTGAATACAAAACGCTTGGATCTTGATGCAGCCAAAAGCCGATTAAGAAAAGCAAAGTCAGTAGAAGCGCAAAACAATGTAAGTTTTGCACTCTGTGGTTACAGATTTTATTAGTTCTGCAGTTATTTTTAGAAAAATTTTTTTAGTAGTTTTAAAAAATTATTTCGATAATCAACATTATTTATTTATATATGTATATATATACGTATATATGCCTGATATTGTGTTTTATCAATTGTTATTTTTTCTTTCACACATATTTATTGCAGTTGGGAAGTTCTTTTTCATCAGAACAGGTTTCTTTTTTTCCCGGTCTTTTTGTTGTTCCTAATATATATAACGTTTTTTACATGTGTATACTTGTATTTGTGGTAGAGATTTGTGTTATGTTAATTATTTCGTCAAATAATATTACGATACATTGTCATAAGGTGGATATCCGGTGTGTTGTTTAATTTATGCATAAGAAAATAGGATTAAAAATATAAAACAAGGTCGTGATCTGATCAGCAAGAATAGTTGAATTTTGTAAGATAGTTTGATTACATGGGATGATTCATATCAGTTAAAGTTTACGCTTACATATGACGCATATATTTGAGAATATTAAAATAAGGATTTTTGATAAAGGTCTTTTTGTAGCTTTAGTTATACATGAATGCGATTTCCCACCACTTTTTGGTTACAGAATTTTTTTTTCTTCAATCGAATAATTTGTATCATTTGTAGGCAGAAGCTGATTTACGTGTGGTGCAAGCGGAATTCGATAAGCAGGCAGAAATTACGAAACTACTTCTCGAAGGAATACAAACTGCTCACGTAAGTATGATCTTTTTATGTTTAAAGCATTACCAAACGAGTTTTCACCGATATTTTATTAGAAAATGGTTCAGGCGTATTTCTTTTTATTGTCACACTGCATTACTTTTTGGAAATGTCTCGATCAGCAAAATTTCTATTTCTGTTCTTCAGGAAACAAAATTACAAGCATATTTGTTTTCAAATCTTTTAAAAATTTCAGAACAACCACTTGAAATGTTTACGCGATTTCGTAGAATCTCAAATGTCGTTTTATGCCCTTGCACACCAACATATGGCTGAGTTACAACGAGAGCTTTCAGGGTGATTTTTTTTTAATAGAAAGTTCTTTGTCATTCATAGTAGCTGCAGCTGCGTAAGAATATTGAACGGAAAAACAAATGGAGGATTATTATTCACTTCGAAATATATTTAACGCTTGTCTGCTTTTCTGAAAATATTTTTTCTGGGATTTTATTGTTCTAATATAGTATAATATATTTCTATTTCGGCATTTGAAATATATTTCGGCATATGAATCCTTCAGTAATTTTCTGCTCACTTGCCTCCTGCATCATTACTGTTATGAATTTTTGAGCTAGTATTTATTTTCTCAGTAAATATAGTTTTTGGTAATTTGTGCACAGCTGCTTCAAGATCATATTCACTCATTATTAGCTTAACTGCATGATATTTTCATGTTTTCCTTGTTTCAAAGATGAATTTGAAAATATGCGTGGTGATTTTTCTTTTTATTTTGTAAAAAAAATGCGAATATACGTTTCTGAGAAATCAAAGTAGGATAAAATTACTGGTCATGCTACTCTGTGTTTTAAAACCTTTTTTGGGATTGAATTAGATATTGTGTACATCACTTTGTGTTTGTTTATTGTAGTGCACCGGATGCAGAATCTACTATAGGCCTGTTTAGTGGTTACAGTGGTACCAGCAACAGCACAGGTAGTAGTGGTAACACAGTAACAGCTCCAACAACACACCAAACTGTACGGCAGCTAAGTTCTATTCCAAGTTCAAAAGACATCGTCAACCCAAGCGCTGCTGAATGAACGAATTTTTCCTATCCATGTAGATTTCTTTGCGTGTATTTAAGTTCGAGGTCTTTTCATTCTTCTTCTTGCTTCTTTTTTTATTCCGCTGATTAATATCAAATTCATTTTTTTCTAGCAGTAGTCAAAAGTTCTAGAGAAACTGAGAATGTAGAATGTGCAAGTAGACGGATTTCAAAAAAAATGGAGGAAGAAATCTCACTATATAAGGGACAAGAATGAAAAACAGAAATGGAGGGGTGATAACATTCAACTAGGAGTAAGGCTTTTATTTTTTGCTTTGAAATTCGTTCATAGAATTTCATTCTTAAGTACATTCCAGCCAAATTACCATTAAAAATGCCATCCAACCGCATTTTATCTTTGATTTATTCAAAAATTTGGTGTTTCTTAACTAGTTTACGCAAAATTAATTCCTTTTTTAGTTGTACAAGCTTCCTGTAATGTTGCATCACTTACCTTTTTTTAAAATCATTCTAAAACATCATTATAGTGGTTTTGGTGGTGTTCAGGTGTATTTCTCCGTATCGTTTGATAGTTTTGTTGCACAAATTAAACTGGGTTAATATTAAGTATACTAAAGCTGAACACGAGCATGCAAATGTTTTAATATCTAACGAGGCAGGAGACATTATTTAATCATTATTCAACAAAATCATTTTGTGAAAAATCTATGAGGTTTGTTATATCTTTGAAATTTCTTAGTTTATTTCTCTTTCATTTTCCAGTAATATTTTTTGGCTTAGTTTCTTTTTTCTGGTGTTTTCAACGGTCTTTTTGCTTTTCCTCAAGTTCTTGTGCTTGATGCGGTGTCTTATGCACAAGATTTATATTCTATATTGTTCATTTTCAAATATCATAAATGTATTGGTTAATCTGTTTTTAACTGCCTGAACACAAAGATAGGAAAGTGAAAGCAGTAAGCATAAAGTTGTTTTGTCCCGGGAACAATATGTCTTTACAGGGAAAAAATAACAGAACTTACAGAGGATGATGAAGTTGTATATATATATAGTCGGTAACTTGTAGCACCACCTTGACATTTATCTTTTCTGGCTAGCGATTTGATTAATAGTAAGGGGAAATTCAATAGGAAATTTTTCAAATTTGGAGTTTTGTTCTGAAATTTTTGTTCAATGCAGAACCATATCATTTTTTGGCATCATATAACCAAATGTCCGTTATTGACCCTCGTTTCGTTGAAGTTAGTCTGGAATGTCATCATAAACTAAGGGCGGCAGAAGGTTAGTTTTTTTTAAGTGTGAGATTCTTATCTTTAGGATTCTATCATTCCGATGTAAGTCTTTGACTTTACCTGATAACGATTATTTTCCAAAACGGCGGTCATCCAGTGCAATGGCAGTACGCAGATTCCGTTAATGACTCAACCTTTTTGGGAGGTCTGGAAGCAAGACATACATGATCAGTGTTATTCAATTACGATCTGGTTTCGAAGCAGGAAGTTTCATTAAGGAGAAGTGAGGTGAGATTTTTCCTTCTCTATCTTCAATATAAATTTCCCAACATTCCTTTATTCTGATCTAAATTATAAAACTTCTTGATCTAAATTGTAAAGTTATTTTGCTTCATGCAAAATCTGGTGAAATATAATAGGATCGCTTATTGATCTCATCTGTATTCTCGTGCTTTAAAATTAAGTTAACAAACATATTTTAATTTACCCATATTTAATTAATTTATGCAAATCTCGAGATTTTATTTAGGTCGTGATTATATGTGAGTAATCTGAAATGGATAATGGCCGAAAAGTGCAGGAGAAGAGGCATATGTTCCTCTATCTTATTTTGAGCTCATTTAGTTGTACTGCAAATATTTCTTAGCGACATTACAAATTCAAGGGTTCTTGATATAAAAGCCTAAATTCTGTGTTTCATTTTTTTATCAGCTATCATCGGTCATCGTTCTTTCAAATTGAACATATGTCATTGTAACAATTTCGACAAGTTCGTTGTTGCGAATATATCTGCAAAAAAAAGCATCCGAAAAATGAAATTAAATACAAAATGATTTTTTAACTGATGAGATCTTGTCATCTTTTTTAGAAATATTAATTTTTTTTAATCAAATCTAAATTTTCTTTATCTTTTTTCTAGTAGAAAGAGTGTGTAAAACCAATGATATTATCAATGTCACGATTTTTTAAATTGACAATTTATAACCGGCAATTATCTATCACAAGAATTTAGTCATATCTTTAACCAAAGCGATGTTAGCTTTTGTTCTTTGAGGCCCTAATTGGCACATACGTTTGAAGTATATTATTCATTTCAGTACTACCGCTTATTGTTATTTGTGCTTTTCAAGAAGAAAAAAACTTCTTTAACATACGTTTATGGCATCTGTTTGGTATATGGACAAGCGCAGAGACATTGACCATTCCATACTGTTCCTGAATACCATAAGAGGCTTCGAAAATATAAGTATTTGAAATTCATAGCAACATGAAAATAGTGGTATTGTTAAATTACTTATTTTTAATAAATCATAAATTATTCAAAATTATAAAATACTCTTAGAAGATCATAAAAATTATTCTCATCTTTAATGCAATGTTTCTAACCAGTTTAGCAGCTCGTCTTCAGTTATTTATTTACCTTTCTGCATAGCTGTAAAAACTCTTCTATCCTAACAATGATGATAATACTTTCAATGTATCAATTATAAGTTAGTAAATATCTGATTAGAAATATACTCCTTAATTCTATTATATTGCAAAATGTTTTTTTTTAATGCAAATTAGAAAAAGAAAATGAAAAAAATAATGCTTCCATAAATCATCTTTTTTTTGAACCAAAAATTCGTGACATCAAAATTTTAGGAGAGTATTTGCTTTTTTTCTATAAAAAGCCAAAATATCAAGCTTGCATTATGGTGATAAATGATACTGAAATACAGTCTTCTTGGATCAAAATGAAATAGTAGTGCCGTTTATAAAATTAATCAAATACCATGATAGGAGAAGGTATACAATATAAAAACAACATTGTACGAATTAGAGATTCTCATTCTCTTTTCGGTAAATATGAAGTAAAGTTTTTAGAGATACGTTAACTTTGATTTTAAGAAGATTTTTGTTTCTCACCGGTATTTAGGATAAGTTTATTGGAGTATTTGTTTCGTTGCTCGTGCCATTGCCGCTGTAACTGTTGGCGTTCGTGGCGCAGATAATCCGTATGACTTTGTCGTACACATTGCAATATTGATGCTTGAATACGATTCTCAAATTCCTCACGAGCGCTACAAAGGCATGCCCGAAGTCGAGAAGCATCGTTTGGATGACATTGCGTTTGCAAACGAACACTACGAAAAATGTATTGTTGTAGCTTGAAATTCTAATTAATTCATTTGTTTTAATATTTTTTGATTCTTAAATCAAATAATTTTAATTTCATCAGTTCATTTTCAAAATTTCGAAATTGAATTCTCGAACTATAGATCAGCTACCGTAAAATCGGAATTTAAGTGTAAGCTAACTGTTTTCAAAGCAAAATGGTTTTATTTCATACAAGAGAAATGAGTTAATTTAAAGCTAATCATTAAAACGATTTGCTTTATTAAAATCATACACCGTCATAATTTTTAAATTAATTTCAATTTTTTTAGTTTTTAAGTTAGTTTCAACTTTTTTTTAGTTTTTAAATTTTCAGTTTTTTTTTTGAAAATAATCACCATGAAATTATGCTTGTATTTTCACACGAAAATAAATGTAACAAAGTGGTAAATTTTCACCTACGAATGCATGATCTGATGACATGATCCCTATCAATCAATAATTGCTGATAAAATCTATCGTTACTAAGTTGTCGGCGGTAACATTGTATTTCATTTTCTTCCAAAAAGCATGAATCATTATTTCTAAAATTTCAATAAAATCAGTATGATTTTTCAACTAAATGTAAACATAAACTTTCTGAAAATTTAAAAAAAAAACGAAAAAAACATACAATTTCAAATCAGCTGAATTAATGAATTTATTAATACCGCCACCAAATACTCGTCCTGTTTTCTCCTACAATAACAGCAATAATAACTGCAAGAATAGTTTTGCGAAGAATGATGTGCAAATTATCTCGGCCATGGAACAATTATTAAAATTCTTATGAAATGAATATGTTTATTTAAAATTAAATTATTATTAATTGCTCTCCGGACCTTCAAAAAAAATCATTTGAAACATTTTACGAATTTCTAAAAAAATTGATAGAAGATACTTTTTGCAGACTTTTTTAATAAACAATATAATCCAAATATCTCAATAACTAACCCTAATTAGGCAAGCTAATGTAGCCGAATTTTCAAGGTATGGATAGGTTGGAATTAGCTGAGGTAATTCCCAAAGATAATCAAAAAATTCCACGCTATAAATTGTACGAGCGTAAATTGCATCTTCTGCAATCAAATTATATATTTAAATAAATAAATAAATGTAAAAATGGAAACATTCCTCAAGGGGAAATTGATCTCTGCACTATCCTTCCATAATGTTTACTCATATTATCATAATCATTTCCATTAATTTCAAACGAATTTTCTAATATTTAATTTTAAACAAAATTACTATATTTTTCTATTACCATCAATTAAAGTAGGTTTGAAATCCGGAAATTGTGCCGACTGTTGGCTGATATCAAAACAATCGTCCAATGCAGATAAATATCGTTGTGCTGAATCAATGAAATTATCAGATTTTAGAATTTCTCGATTGAGCGAAGCACGAACTGCTCGTATCGATCGTTCAAAACAATTCTCGAACAATGCAAGCTCATAATTACATCTACAATTAAATACTATCCATGATTAACAATTGACGATAAAAGAATTTTTGAAATTCTCAATTTTTCTTGATAATTTATTAATCGTAATTCGAAATTACTTTTTTAATTTTTGCTAAATAAATAAAGCGGAACTTCTTAGGCATACATTTTGTCGGTGAAACAGTTTCGGAATGCGGAATGTTTGCGTTCTTGTATGAGACGTTCATATTCCTCTGTAATTATAGCACATCGTTGCAATTCCTCCGCACATTCATCTGAGATCTAAAAAAATTTCAAATTATCGATCTACTCAATCATTCTCATCAATATGATTTTCACAATGATTATTTTGAAGAGAATATTAATTTCCTATTTTTATATCCTCAATGATTTTGTTAGCTTTGTAAAATGAGCAAATTTTTTTTTTTTAAATACACAATAAAATGGAAAATTAATTTTAGCATTAATAATTTAAGGTAGACCTTTAAGAGATAATTTAGTAAATTTTCCTGATTCTTACAAGAAAAACAATAAATTGGGAAATGATCCATTTGAGGTGTTGGATATTCAAGGATAGGAGGATGGATAAGCGGATTAATTTAAAAAAAAAAAAACCAAAAAAAACCAAAAAAATTGAACTTGATGTATATGAGGAGTATGGTAAAGTTTTTACTTTTTTACAATAGATGGCTTACTTTAATCACATACCTTAATATTTAATACAAGTATGATAACAGCAATTGG
>UPTC01001437.1:0-15913 GCA_900537255.1 Acanthocheilonema viteae
TATTTAATGTCACTGACAAAGCTACAGGATATTTGATGTCACTGATAAAGCTACAGGATATTTGATGTCACTGATAAAACTATAGGATATTTGATGTCACTGATAAAACTATAGGATATTTGATGTCACTGATAGGGCTACAGGGTATTTAATGTCACTGACAAAGCTACAGGATATTTGATGTCACTGATAAAGCTACAGGATATTTAATGTCACTGACAAAGCTACAGGATATTTGATGTCACTGATAAAGCTGCAGGAATATTTGATGTAAATCGCTTTACATATACCTTTAAAGTAGCGTCTTTTTTTATGACTATTCCATCTTTTTTCTATTTTTATATGTCTTACATCATCATTCGTCTGTTTATAAATTCAAATAGAAATACTTCGTTGCACATGAAATCATCCATTCATATACAGAAGTACGTGTATTTTTATGTAAAAAAACACCTCTTCCAATAAATGAATTAATTGAAACTTTGGTTAAGCAACAATGTATCTCACTGAATTCTATCTGCCATATGTAAATTTTCGTCTCATCTAACGGCACGTATCATTCGAATATTCATGCATAAACTCACTAACCAAACTGAAGGGCTAATAAGCGGTACGATAAAAAACCGAGGGAGCAGCAATGTACGTGTATTGTAATTGCAATAAAGATATGGAAATATTAAAATGCCTTCTCAATCGATTCATATCTTTTCATTTCCTAACGAGCTTGTTCCTATTCTTGCTCTCGCATTACTGACAATGGATGATGATAATTCATTCTGCGACATGAATATATGCAAAAACTCTGCTATGCTCCCTATCCTTGTCTCTTTTTTTTTTTTTTTTTTGTAGATATTTAGCGTCTAACAGGAAATATTTCCTGTTTTAATAGCAATAATTTCTATTTTTTCTATTTCTATTTCAATTTTAATAGTAGTAATTTTCAATTCGGATGGGATTTGAAATTTTCAGTAGTGGCCATCTGATGATTGAGTTGTATGGCTTATTTTATTAGCATCCGAAATTATGTTTTTCTCATTGTCCATTTGGGATTATTTTTGCAGCGTGTCTCGTATTTTTGGTTTTTGTCATCATAAGAAATATGACAAGAAAGATTCGATTAAGTTTATTTTAAAAAAATGTCCAATAAATCCATCATTTATGATATAATGAAAAGTGCAAAATAATTCTCAGTATCATTAACGTTTAACGAATATTAGATACAATTTACAGTTTGTTTACGTTATATCTTACGTCTTTACAGCAGCTACCAAATGTCAGCAAAGTTGCAGAAGTCGAAATCCAAAAATAGACAGCAAAAAAAGAGGATTGTTTATATCGATGAAAATGCCCCAAAACGTCCCCGTACTGCATATGTTCACTTTGTTAAGTATGTTATTTTTCTCCATTTATTTACATATGAAATATCACGATTAAAGTATAGGAAGTATGGAGTACATATTGCTGTATTGTATATGATAAGAGTAGATATAAAAGTTGAAAATAAGCACCAGAAAAGATGAAAATTTTTAATTGCAGTGCACGAAGAAAAGAATTAGTAGACGCTGGCAGCCATGAGGCACTGCGTCAGCGTAGTTTTCTTGCAGACATTGGAAAGCAATGGAAAATTTTACCGGATGATCAGAAAAAGGTGAGGTTTTGATTTCGTTAAAAGTTTGACATGAATTTTTTGCACTTTGATACTTATTGCAAAATCTCGACTAGCTGACTTTTCCTGAAAGAATGAAATGATTTAAACATTAGTATCAACAATACTCGGTTAGAAAACAATGATAATCTTGAGATCTGATAAAATTTTTGGAAAAATTTGAAATCAAAAGAACAATTTTATCAGATTTCAACAGATATTTTTATGTTTCTTTGTGATTTTGCTCTTTCTCAGTTTTATTTCGACAAATCAGCCAAAGAACACGCAGACTACCAGAATGCTATGGAAGAATATAAAAAAACGGAGGCTTATAATCAATTTCAAGGTTTGTGATTTTCTTTTCTATATTTTCTTAAATACCACTTTAAATATGGTAAACAGTCGATATGCCGTCTAATAGCAAACGAAAAATAATCGTAAATAGGGCTTATTTTATTTTCTCGTTTTACCCTTTCTATTTTCTACATCATCTATGATTTATTCTTTCGTTTATTTATAATGAAATTATGTGCAGTATCCCAAGTTCTATGGACTGATTCTCGAATTTCATGCTTTTAACAGTGAGCAAAAAATGAATAGGAGATTCATTATTAAAGGACTGACTGTTTTTAAATGCTCGATTCTTTTTAACTATTATATAAATGAAATCATTTTTTAAAATATTTTCACAAGTTAGAGTAAAGTGAATTATTATTGCAAAAATGCTTCATTCTAGTATTTGAGATGAACCTTGAGTTTAGAAGCGAATCGAATTTCAGCTAAGAAAAAAGGATTGATGAAGCAAAGAATGCTGGAATTGAAGAAGCGTAAAAATGATGTGAAGTCCAGTGATGATGAAGTAAATATTTCCAAGTTAATGCTTGACTTTCCAAAAAGCACTTTTTCGGTTTTCTTAATGATTAAGATTTCAAGAGTAATTTAACGGATTATGAAAAAAAAAATTTTATTTTGAGGAAGAAGACAAAAAGGAAGCAGTTGTTGTGGATGACATTCCAATATTCAGCAAGGAATTTCTTGCCTACAATAAAAGTATGGTCCAAAACGTTCAATTGAATTTTAAATCGAATTAACAACAATTACGCCATGTCTTTTAACCGCTTTGTCGGAAAATGATTGAGGTCACAACCATGATAAAATTTTATTGAATTTATCAATGAACATTTTATTTATTGTTTGGATTGTTAACATTATTTGTCATTATTTAATATATCATATGCACTGTACACTTAATATTTTTGAACATGTCTTATCTTTTATCATATTTTTTTCTTTTATAAACATAGGTTAAATTCTTTTCAAATCAATTTTCTTTCTAGGTCAGGAAAGTAAATGCAAAAAATTGCGAAAAATGGTAAGTGCTCTCCAAGAAGAAAATGATCTCCTCAAAGCCGACATTGCCAAGTGGGTATATATATATATATATTTTTTTTTTCTTTAAGTTCACTACTGTATATTATTTTTTTCTTATCAAAGATTTACTTGTACGTTTTACAGTGGTTTACACAAACTGGTAAAAACTGATAGATAAACATAAATGCATTTAAATAAACCAGGACATATTGTATCGCATGGAAGACAACTAATTTTGATAAAACAAGATTTCTGTTCTATAAAATAAATTTAAAGTCACACTGACATGGGCTATTATACTGGACATACAAAAGCATTGGAATGATGTGGATTGATCTCTTTGATTAATTTTGTATCACATAATAAAACTTTGGGAGTTTTGATTTTCTAGGTTATCAGGGAAAATGAAATTAATATATGGACAGCAACCTGGAGTACAGTGGTCTACAAAAATAAAACAACGATGGACAAAGTTATTAACTGACGCTCTTGCATACGTTTCTGTTGATGGTAAGTCTGATTATTTGAAGCAGAAATTTTCGTTACTTTAGATGAACATTCATTATAAATTGAATTTCATCAAATATATTTGCGGGCATTTATGTCAAAACCTGGAGAAATAGTTTGGGTCCTGATAGTTAATTGTCATCCTGAACGTTTCGTAATGTCATTCCTGTCCAATAATTATTTTGTAGGAGAATATCCAACTTCACAAAACATCGATACTTATATGAAGAAATTAAAACAATTAGTTGCCGAAAATCCAAGCAGCAAGGATTTAATAGCGGTGCGAATGGCTTTGTCGGAAGTGAATTTTATGTGAATTTCTGTCAGTTATGTGTTTTGTTATTAATGTATAGTTCGATGGAATGAAATTGGATAAATCAAATTGAAAATTCTTCTCAATACATTTCTTTTGAAATATGACATCGATGTACTAGCAGGACTTCTCACTCAGTTGTATTTTACTAATTGTTGGATGTAAAATCTTTCCCTTATGTGATATTGTAATGTCCTTCATACTTACATGTATATAGATTTTTGCATTATGTACATGTCTTTGTTATAAACGATGAAATAAGTTCTGTCTCGTGACATTATTTTGGTAGGTCACATTCATTTATATCTGCGCTGATATTTTCACAAAAATTTCAGCTTTTTGCGTAATATCATAGAAAATACACATTGTAAGCAAATTGCAAATGTTAGCTTTTTTTAGCTTAACAGTCTTATCAAGTTTTCGATAATTCCCTTCAATATAAACTGACAATCTGCACTTTCCCGAACCTTATTATCTGAGGCTATCTGGGATTATCCGGGACTTTCGCTGCTTCTGTTGATTTCTTTCCTAGAACTGCAGTCTTTGACATTTTCTCTTCAGCTTAAGTCGTTTAACTCATTTTGTAGCGTTTGCTGCAATTTGGTAGATTGTGCTTTAAAACTGTGATCTGGCAGAGAGAATTCATCATTGCCGTTATTTTAATCTGCATTTACCAATATTTATTTATTGAAATAACGGTGTTTTCTTTTAAATTCATAATCCTACACCTACAATAACTTTACAAGTATATGCAGAACTGGAGGTATTAATATAGGAGGAACTTTTATGCATCACTTTCAGAAATATCGCTAGTAATTCCTTTTTTATCTCTCTTTTCATTTAAGGTTTGTTAGTGCGATGGGCAAAAAGAAAAAAGATTTTCCTAAAGTCAAGCTAAAAGTCGGGAGAAAGCTGAAGAAAACAACAACTACTGACACACGAATTCAATCCAAAAAAGTCTGTTTCTTTAATGTTTGGCGAGAAATTATTTCATTCAGCTTTATATCAGTTGAAGGACGGAACACGATTCTGTATTGCACATACATTATAAATTCAGAAAAGTATCTTGCCTAAGTTTCTAGGTTGTACTTGTGGAACAATTAACAAAAAGTGATAGTGTTTGCTTGTCACATCGTGGCTTGTCACTGGACGAATTATGTCGTCAACTTGCCCATTATAACATAAATGTGAGACGAGATTCAGTAATTGGTGTAAAACAGTTACTTTCTTCACATCCAGAACTTGTACCAAAACATTTGCACATACTAATACCCGCTGTTGGACGTCTGATTGCTTGTGATGTAAGTTTTACATTCAATTAAAGTTATTATTTTATAATGTTTTTTTTTCATTTTTTTCCCTCAAAAATTGTTAACAAAACTTAAATATGTGGTGAATTATTAAGTGATTTCAGAAAAGCGATTCATCATTTCATGCTCAGTTGCGTACTCTTTTGGAATTGTTATGTACAACTGATGCTTCGACGATTTCATCTCATTTCACGCTATTAATGGCCCATACTCTTCGAGCCTTAACACATCTCAGGATGGGTGTACGAATCTATGCACTTACCATTCTAACATTACTAATGCGAACCTATCCTGAGCTTTGTCGAAATAGCATCAATTTATTCGATTCATTCGTGGAATTTTTGAACAGTAAAAGAATTCCAGCAAACAGAAAGGTCCTTAAAATTTTTATTTCTGAAAGGCTTAAGTTTGATCAAAGCGAACTCAATTTTTTCTCTTTTTTTTCGGTGGCTTTGAAACACTTTCATTTAAATATTCTTACATAATCACTAGGGATAGGAATCACTCTGATTGCTTAGAAGAGTTAAGAGGAAGAAAAAAAAACATAATTATTCAAGAAAAAACATATAATTTTACAATTATTTAGCAAAGTATATTGTAAATATTTAATATAAAAGATGTCAGTAGTATGATCGATTCCGCAAACATGTTTATGCTGCTATATAATTGAGCTTTAATTCAATTAGCCTACTGATTTTTAGAAAGTTGGCAGTGAAAATTAAATTTTCAGTTACTACTTGATGGTGTTCATGCTTTCTTGCGAGCTTTCTTAGTAGAAGAATGTACGACAGTTGGACCTCTTCACATTGCATCGTTCAGCATTCGTAGTAAACAGTATACCAAGATTAATTTAACTTCAAATATTCAGCCGTTGATCGATTTTTGTGTGCTTGGTTCACAGCCACAGCAATTAAAGTCATCTCTCTATTCACCTGATAAATTTCTATTAGCACTATCCGGAATTCTATCACTGTTTTTAATAAGTGCATCAGAAGAGTCTTCGGCTAATGAGAAAGAGTGGGTGGAAATATTCGAAATATTAAATAAAGTAAGCATTTAAATGATAATATGCTAAATTAGAATTGATCATTTTAATGTTATTCAATTTTTTTGTTCTAAGTCGTTCCTTTTCATGTTCCATCCAGTGTCTGTTCAATATTCGAACGATTTTAAAAAGGTTTTACCGCTTCTAATTCAAAAAAAAATTGAGTTCGTATTTTTGAAAGCTTTACACTGCAGGTATTGTCAAAAATTCATACTTCATCTCAAACTGTTCAGTTCAAAGAACAATTGAAGAAAATATTGTCCAGTATCAGTTCTTTATTGAAAAATGGAAACCTATCGCAGAGAATACGTACTTCGTTGCAAACATTGAACCAACAATCGATCAATTCGAAAGCATTAAAGTATTAAAAGCACTGATTCTTAGTTATAATGATGAATAGTGTGTAGTGCTACGATTATTTTGCAAGAATTTTTGAAAAGAGAAACTTAGCTTTATGTATGAAAGTTTAACTTAGAACTGGTAATAAATACATTAGCGATCATTTGTTTGAAAATTGTTAAATATATTTTTATGATATGGTTAAATTCGGAGTCTTCTGATTGGATGATCGAATAGTGTGGCCTAAAAATTGTTGAGTTGTCATTCTGACGTTTCGTTTTCGATGAGAAGTTTGAATGATTATTTGAAACAGTGACGCCACCTAATATGCTTTTCTATATAGATCGATTTTGCATTTTTTTGTTGTTTTTATCATTATTTTGTTGTATTTTACTTCTTAAAAAAAGTAAACAAGTCGGTTGTTTTGGTATACATTTTTTTACTTGGCAAGATGAATACCGTTAGCCATTTTGTGTGCCACTTAGAGCTAAAGTGATAGAGTGACAATTCTATCAATACTATTTAAAGTTTATTCGAAAATCTTAGGATTTCATGATTACAACTAGACGTAGCTTTTGATATTGTCCAGGTTATTCTTCTCCGAAAATTTCGTTAGCACTCCGAAATTGTTTTTTAAACTATGTTAGGTATGTTTTTTTTTAGACGGTGTTTGCCTTAAACGATATGCAGACGTATTACTGAAAGCATTTGAGCTGGTTGACCGAATTTCTGTTTAATTGAGATTATTCATTGAAGTATGGAACGATGAAATAATAAAAATCTAACAATGACTAGGATTTATTTGAAAATTCAGTAAAATATGTGAGTTGTACACAAAATTCTCTAAAATTTGTTTTTTTAAAAAACTGCGCGAAAGATCCTGCTCCAGTTTTGCATTCAAATATTTGATTCTCTCTACTTTAGTTCCATTTTCAGTCTTAAAGATTAAGAAAATAGCATTATTTTACGCAGTGAAAACCCATATTAATTTGAAGAATATCCCTTTTATGCCTTTGATTCCCTAGATTAGACTCCATTAGACATCTTTCACCGATTGTTTCCGATCACGATTTTCGTTCAAGCCTCATACATACCGTATCTTATCGGACAGTCAACTATCTAATAATACCATTTCTTGATGTGTCATAGCCCAGTTAACGTGTTGTAAAAACTTTTTAGCATGAATGAAGATCTGAAATTTAAACTACTGTGCTTCCAAATTACTCAGTGTTGACCTTACTGTGACGAGGTTTATTATTTAGAATCCATCGAATCCTGAATGATACATTTTATGGATAATGTAATACTTCGAAAAGGCATTCATTAAAAATGGATATTTATTATTACTGAAAAAAAAGTGCCAAAAATTGAAAATGTATGAATAGCAAGAAAAGTTGATTTATCTACTTTGCTTGCTATTCATACATTTTCAAAAAAGATAAATCAAGAAACATTTGAATCAAATAAAATTTGTTGAAACTCGAATTAAAATGGAATTTAACTACATTAGGAAGTATAGATGATTACAGAAGTCAGTGAAATAGATAATGCAGTGAAAGACGCACACAATAGCATGTTCAACTCACCCAAAACTTAGTCACTGTGGTATGCACGCTTAAAATACCAATAATGAGAGAAACAAACAGAGTATCAACACAACATATTGATATAAATAATTTTAAAAGGGACCTGACGTTTATTAAAATTTGACTTTCAGGTTATTTCAAATTCCATTTGCATGAGTAATAGTAGAAAATTTCAAATAATGAATTTCAGATTAAGCCAAAAATTGATTGGTCGAAAAATCAAAATCATGAAGAGAAAATTTAGGGATTAGAGAGTTCAACTAACAATTTTACTATGCAGAATAAATAGATATTAAAAAGATAATAAGCGTAATTATCAGATAAGAAATTTTGTAACACAGAGCCACATGAAGAAGACAACTGAAGCTATTACCATCAAACAAAAACATGAGGCATAAAATTTCATAAAAAACCAGATCAGCTTCAACACAACATGAGCAACATGAAATGCCTGAACATAACAACCTGTATAAGAGGATATCAGATGATTTGACGCAGTAGAAGTTGTACTATACGACAAAATTAAATAATCAAGTTCATGATCGGACCACACCAGTGTGTTTTTTTCAAAGAAATTTATAATACTAGGGCACAAGTTAAAATTTAATATGTCGTAAATTTAATATTGCAGTGCAATCTAATTCTATATTCCCTAACAGTTCAAAACTTAAGTCGATACTACTCTACTCAAATTTTGGGTGAAATCCATAATCTACTCAAATTTTGGGTGAAATCCATTTTCAGTCCAAAATAACAGCCATCACTATCAACTATTCAAGTTGGCATTTTCAAAAATGTCTGTGTCAGCAAAATGTTCACTTTTACTCGAAATATCTTCCAGGATACCTATGCCGATTTCACGTCCACGTGCCTCTTGCTCCACTTGCCATTGCGCCAACAATAGATTTGAGTAAGTTAACGGGCTATTATAATACTTCACGTAATCAATTGTTTCAGCAGTAGGGAAAATAAGGTCGAAATTACCGGAACGATCTAATTCGTCTTCAAATTCAATCAAAATTCGTGCATCATAACCTGTCAGTTCATCCAGTATCCTTCCATCAATTTTCTATAATTTTTTTTGTTTTTTTTGAAAGTAATGTATCAGATTCCATAGGCTTTAAAGATCTACAATTTTTATTGAACTTTAAAATTGAGAATTTGTACATAGAATTAAAGTCTGGCCCACATCTCCTTATAATTTCTATTAGAACAAGAGATAAAGATTATTATTAATCTATCCATCAGAAGATCAGAGTGTAGAAATCTAAAAGTTATTGTCAAGTGAACAAATGAATCGCTCACCTTATTTCTCTTAAAATGTTCAAGGTGATGACGCTCTTTCTTTAAATCCTCCTCACTTTTATTACCGTCAAATGATTTTACGCGATAATCCATTGATAGCGTGTTATTTCTGCTGCTGAAACTTTCACAGAATTCACAATAAAATTTTCTTGACACTGAACAGGAAATGAGCACTTTATGTTATTTCATACTTACACATCTGGTGGGATCTGGACACCACAGAGATTCAGTACATCCTTTGCAAGTGTTGTTTTGACGGCTATATCTGTAGGTGTCGAACAGTGTAATGAAGGTGAAATATTTACCTGAAAAATGAGCATTTATGGAAATCTAATTGTCATATTTCTTCTGCCCAATATGAAACTTCAAATAAATGTTCCAACCTTGAAAGTCTTATATAAAAAATCTTTTTAGTAAAAAATGTAAAAATGTGCTACCTCTAACAACCACGGCCTAAGAGTATCGTCAAGTAAAATATCCATTCCATAAAGTTCATGACTTGTGAACGTATATAAACTGTGTTTTTTTTGATGTATTCGAATATGGCTTTCACAACTAAAACAAGACTACTTACTAATGAAGAAAAATTGAGGAAATTAAATTGCAAATGTATATTTCTAAAGTAAATTTTTGTTAACTAATAGTATTATACAATTCAGCTGTATTATTCAATTTCCACCTCGAAGTTAAACCAGTTCTGCTGTTTATTGTTAAGCAAAATATAAAATAGTAACACAAGCCACTTTCGATCTTCAAATTAACAATAAGAAACGTTACGAGAAATTTACGCAAGGACAGCTTTGATAATGATATCCGTAATCCTTTGTTTAATAACATTGACATCTACATGTTCAGCTATATGTGTCCAAAAATCCGACAGTTTCCATTTCGGCACAGGTGTTGTACGTTCGCCCGCTGACTGTGCCAATTTGTTGATACTATAGTTCGTTAAATGCATAAATTTATTTGACATTGAACTAAGCGCAGAAGAATAGCTGTAAATATATGGGCTATATTTCAAGTTTTAGAAATAAAAGAAAGATAATGAAGCAAAAAATAACCTCCTCTCGACTCACTTTAGTCCAACATAAAAAATTAAAAAAATTCTATAAAATTTGTTTACGAAGATTTCACGGAAAGCGAAAAAAAATTACGGGATACTTGCGAATCGAACGAGGCCATCATTGTATAAGTATATGCGCAGAGGATCAAGATTCGTCAGATAAACGTATAAACGTAAATCAAATTTTGCAGAATTAACAATTAGCGGCCGTTCAATGTAACTAAAAATTACATTTTCAGATAATTCATTAAGTTTTTAAAGAATTCAAGTTTCATAAAAAATTCTCCAAATAAAACTTACTGCTGAGCAACAAGTGGTGTTTTTTTCGGAATTTGTTTAATTTTGCTAGCAATACTGATGCCTGTCCCTCGGGCAGATGCAGGCTGTAATAAATAATTTTAAAGAGTTAAAAACAATTTTAAATTCGCTATCATATTATTAGATAACCCATAACTCTTTACGCTGCTTAATTTAACAACAAATTTTACCATATAAACGACTATAATGAGGCGAACATAAAATTCATCCACTGGATGTTTTAATTCGAGGTCAGCAAATTTTAAATTAAAATTTACTTAACAATAAACAAACGTGGATGAATTTAAAAAATATAGAATTCAGCGAAGTATACCGGTTTAAGTATGACGATATTAGGGGGGTTATCGTGCAGGTAAGCCTTCAATTTCTTGACATCCCGTGGCAAAACATAAGTTGTTGGCATGATGTGATATTCATTTAAGCCCCACAGAGCAATCATTTCATTTATGTGTTGCCAAAGACGATCCTTTCGTCCCATGTGAAATGCACCAGGAAAATGATTAACCTATCAGCAGTGTTGATTTAGACAGTTTACGACAGAAACATAACTTCAAAAAGTTTCTAATCAGAAAACTTGGGTAGGTAGAATAAAGTTAAACAATCCTGATCATAATTACACAATTACAATACTTTAAACTGCAAAAACAAAAAAAGACACCTTTTGATATGGTTTAATCGTTCGGTACTGCGCTGATTTCAAGTGCCGTCCCCAGTAACCAATCCAAAAGTTCGATTCATCAACTATAGTAAAATGACTTGCAGCAAGGCTTTGCCGCATAACAATAGGTAAAAGACTATTTTTACACCACATTAGTGTTGAGCGAATAGCTTTGCTCGGTTTTGTGACTGCAACCAAGTTTTACTTCAGCTCTATTAAAATTTAATTTACCTTAATTTTAAACAAGAATTTTTGTTGTGAACTGAAAAACGAAATTAACATAAGTACAGGAAAAAACCTTTTGACTCTTTACTGTAAAATCGTATTGTTGGAGGCACATTGGAAAATAAACTTGGACGGAGGAAAGGTTTCAAGGCGGGTGGCGAAGACTCTCCAATAGTACAACTGCAAGATCCAAAACATATTTTTTGACAAAAAATTAGACTAAACAATAAAATAACCTTATTTAAGAAATTTGAAGGAAAATTTAACTACCTTGTTGTACAGAGGCAATTTGTAACAAGGCAACTGAGACTGCATATATCGTTATCTTTCTCTTCTACAATGAAAACGATTATACAACAAAAAAAACTTTTTTCTATCAAATCCTACCAGGTTATCTCCCATATTTTTTATTCAGCATCACTGAATCATCCAGAATTTCAAGTAAGTCATGAAAACACTCCAGTCAAAAAGAAAAACCATTATAAATAAAAGAAATTAAAAGTACCATCTGAAGCGACAGATCTTACAGGTTGTTGTTCACCGCAGGAAGATGCTGGTGACGATGCCGAACAACTCATTGTTCAATACCTGAAGCAAATCATTTGTAATGATTCTTCAGAATTTAATACATTCTTGAACGCATATCTACAAAATGAATCTAACATGCATACAAATAGATGAAGATAAGAGACAGATGGATTCTTTGGAGTAATTCAATCCTGAATGGTGATAACTGTGAATGTGAATAATTGAAAAAAATTAACCGAACCAATCCAAAGATTACCCTGAAACTTCGTAATAATTCACTTAAAATATATGAAGCTCAGAAGTTAAAATAAATGAAAGACGAAAAAAAGATGAAAAAGATGAATGGAGTAGTCAAAAATCTTACTACAAAGTAATCACATTTCTTAGGCCCTAAAAATGTCGTCTAAAGTTACAAAAGTTACAAAAGGAATCAAACTAGGAGCTATTAGAAAACTACATTCATCATTAAGCGAAATTAAGTGCATATCAAATAAATACTCAATTTATTTGAAGACACTTAAATTTATGCTCGCTCTCATTTCCTTGCCGTCCAGAGTTATTCTCATCTGTTAGCAAAAAGTTACAGTTATTCTGAAATTCGACACAAGCAGGCATAATGATAGCTTAAGGGCACCTGTTGTTACGATTTTTTGTCACTTCCATATTTCACATTATCCTACAAGCTTTTAATTTATTCCACGTTTCCCACGTAAGTCATCCTTCTCGAATCACGTACAAATCATTCGACATGCATGCTTAAAAGCTTCAAAAAAGGAATAAAAGCGCGGCCCGTGAAAACTTGAGCAGTTAGTATATGAGGTTATGCTTCTGCTTTCATATTTCAGCATTCCGTCCTATTTTAATTCGTCATTTTTCGGAGTAGCTCCTGACGTCAATCGATCGATTAAAATCACTGGCATACTTCTTCATACTATTGAATATCATTTGATGGTATGATTAGCCCGAACTAATTTCAAAATTTTATTTTTTCAAGCTGTCAATTACCGAGTCTTTTTTCGCTCTCAACAGCTGCTATACTTATGAAAGCGTTCGACTTTTCCGATTTCTGAATATTATTAGATCTCACTTCCTCTTCCTTCAACAATTTTCTTCAATATCGTATTTCAAGAAGGAATGATGCTTTTTGTATCGCAGTTAAAGTATACAAATAATGGAATGTATCAAAATAACTTCCATTTGTATTATTTGCAAGCAAACGAAATGGCTGGTGCAACGCATGCTGGTTGGTAATTTTTTTTCCGATAAAAGAGTTTTTCAATCTTTGGTAGACGAGAATTTTAGCAAAAAAAGGCAAGAAATTGCAAAATCCAATTTTAAAAACTCGACAAATAATAGAGAAAAAAAATCTTAAAATATTTCTAATTTGCAGCTTTTATTATATTTGCTTTCGTTATACCTACAACCATCGCCATAAAATGTCATATTTATTTTCGTAGAGGAAAATCGGCTCCAAAAACCAACGAAACAGAAGATTGTGAATCAAGTTCTTGCTGTTTTACAGCTCAATTACATCGTGAGATGCTAAATTGTGATCTTTTGATTTTCCTAATCAATATCAATCTTCTAGAAAATAATCATTGGTATGTTTGGAGTGGAAAGAAACGAAAGCTAAAATAAATTGTGATTAAAAAAAACTTCTAGAAGCAGTTCTATAAATGTTACAAAAAGTTTCAGACAAAAAAAAATCTGACCTTTTAGACATAATTTTCAGATGGACAACATAGAATAACGTAAAATTTCATTCATACATATCTGTGATAAAAATTTAAAAAAATTTCAGACAATCGTCACATCTTCCAAATGAAGGGTTGTGATGCGGATGATGTACAGGACAATATGCTAATTTATGTTCCATCTCTTACTGGAAAACCATGGGAAAATATTATGGAAGCATGTCTGGTATCATTTTCTAAATATATATTATCCATTTTATGCATTTTTTTTAACCTAAAATTAGATGTAATGAATTTGTAGCATTGATAATGAGCAAACTTGCTTAGTTAATAGAAAAGAGGAAAGCTTATCCCATTTCATTTATTAACTTATGAAAAATTTAAGAAAATGCAAAAATTTGGCTTAGAGCAGATGCATAACAAACATTTGCAATGAATAAACAGCAAAAAGAATACAATCAATTAATCGCCTTAAGAATTATTTTTACCCTTCTTTTTGCTTCATCAAAAATTAAATTTGAAAATAAATTGGATTCATCTGAAAATCTCCCGCAATACCATAAGTACAGAAAGTATCGCTGTACTTTAGACAGAGCAATTTAATTTATAGGCGAGTGAATGCAGAGTGCATAATGATTTATTGGGCGGTAATGGTGAAAGCTATTTATGCGGATGTGATACTGATTATTGCAATATAAAATCATTTCAAGCTACATTTCCACAATTAAAAAATGTTCCCAGTAATCCTAAGACATCCAGGGCTAACATACCAAATGATAATTTACTTTGGATCGTAAGCGCAAGTACGATTGTATCTTTATATTTTTTGAATAACTATTGATTTTTCTTATTTAAAATGATTTAAATTATTGTTACAATAGTTAAATATGATTGCTAACTGTAATTTAAATTCACTTCCTGATAAATACTATTATTAACGATTGATACTTAACAAAATTCAATTCCATCTATTTTATTTAACCATTTTTTATAGGATTGAGATCGATCATATTAGATTTTGATTACAGTTATCATGACTTATAATCAGTAGAAGAGGAAATGTTGTCTATTAAATCATATTTTACTAAAGTTGTATAATTGGTTGAAAAATTCAAAAAAGAAAATTGAATCTGCAAACTGAAAAATTTAATTGTATAAAGACATGAATTAAAATAAGTTCAGTGACAAAATAAAATCGTACCATATTTCATAAGATTCTTAAAATCAAAATTTTCATATCTAATGCGAGTGAAAATGTGAAATTGATGTTAGTGATCACAATGTAATCATATATCAAAAAAGTTCAAGAATTAAACATATTTTGCGGGCCCTGAAAAATATTTCAAAGAATCAAAAATTTATCAAAATTATCAATCTTATGATAATAAATCTGACAATTTATCGTTAATAACCGTAGAAATAGTATTGTTCGCAAAGTTCGAGTCGAGAATGTTCAAAAACTTTCCAGTACTATCGATGTAGATTAAATGACCGTACGTAAATATAGCTGGCAATACTCTGACAAAAGTTTTTACACCAAATCTTTTAGATATTGCAACTATTTGTAGATTTAGTAGCTTGCGGTAAGATTTGAAATTCTGAAATAATTCCTAATACAAAACCACTACTTTCATCTATCGGTCTGCCTAAGCATTTTGTAAAAAAAACAGATTAAATTAAAAAAAATTTTTAACTTCAAGTCATTGCTACTAATAGTAATAAATGTTATGTTATTAATTATTGATATTATGCCGATGGTAGATTGTAATTTCTGTTTTCAAATTTTTCTTGAAAATTAATGTCATAAATTTTTTTTATTCGAAGTAACATCAAAAGGGTGGAGTATTTAATAAATTTGAGAAAAGCTTCCCCCATAATAAGTTTTAAAAAAAGTAAACGACAAGATCGATTAACATTTCATTATTAGTGTTATGCCCATAGAAGATTGTAATTTCTGTTTTCAAATTTTTCTTGAAAATTAATGTCATAAATTTTTTTTATTCGAA
>UPTC01001438.1:0-15908 GCA_900537255.1 Acanthocheilonema viteae
CTCAAACTATGAAAATCAAAAAAAGAAACAATTCTTGACCGGAAAAATAAGCGGTCATGCAGAAATTTTTGGTTTATAATTAGATTAAATGAGGATAAAAATTAGATACCATTAAAAAGCTGGAGGGAAAAAGAAAAAAAAACCAAAAAGCTAAGAAAACAGCTGAGAAGTGAGATATTTGTTACAAAGGGTAAAAAGAAAGTGAAATAGGTAATTCAAATTGTTGTGAGATATGTTTTTTTTCCTGCTTTCTTTTAATTTTTCATCTTTTTATTTTTTTGCTATTCAAACTAGAATTTGTCCAATCAGTCTGCTAACCAAACCTATATTAATTGTTTTTGTAAATAGGAAAAATACTACGGGAAGCTAATGATGGGCTCGTTTTTTTGAAAAAAAATTATTTTGAAAGCATTTATTAAAAGCTTAAACATTTACTAATTTTCAAAATCATGACACATTCAAATTTTGAAAATTACCTGCCAATTTTTTATTCATGTTTTTGACAACACTTTGTTTAATTTGGATTAAAATCTTGAATTAATTACTTTCAAAAATTAAAAGTTTTTATAAAAAATGAAGTAAAAGATACCTTTTTGAGAATTATAAAAAACATGGCTTTGATTTTTCTTAAAGATTTCCAGAGTGGAGATGTTAGTTTTCACTTATTTTCAATAGCAAGAAAGAGATGAAAGGAGAGAAGAGAGAGGGAGAGAGAAAAAAGAGGAGCGAGGAAGGGAAAGGAGGTTATTTGAAAATCTAAAATATAAAGAAATGATATCAAACATTTCCTCTCCTCTTACAATACAATTCACAAATTCATAAACACTATTTTTTAACCACATAAATGTTCTTGTGCTCAATATTTCTATTCCCTTAACAAATTTCCTGTCATAAATTGAGTTTTTGTTATTAATAAAATTAAGTCAACCATTTACCGTTTTCCCGCTTGCCTTTTCTTTAAGGATCTGATATTTTATAGGAACATTAAGTGGTTCGCAAATTAAATGTTATAATTTGTTTTGATTGTTTTTTAACTTAACCTTATAATTTGCTTTAAGTTATTTTTACTAAATTAAAATTTTATCCCATGGCTTTTTTATATATAAAATAAATTACTGTTATCTTTTCATTCTTGAATGGTTAAGAAATGTGATGCAAGTGTTGCTTGATGATGTTGTATATAAGGAATTTAATCAGTCTCGACAATAGGTAAATGTAATGAGGAGAAGCATGTACACGAATATATTGTCATTTTGAAATTATATCAGTGCTTAAGGACTAATCGATCGAAGAGCGACCAGAAGGATTTTGAATTCTGAACAGATTTAATACAAAAATGAAGCAAGATGGATGTCAACAAATTCATTCAGTTTCATTAGAAAGGAAGAAAAGTTCCTAAGTACGGAGAAAATGATTCCCAATAAAAATTAGAAAAAATTGAAAAGTCTAAAATTTTGTCTTCAGAAAATGAGAAAATTGAGGACAATCGCAAACATGCAGACACACTGTTTTCTCATTACTTCTTTAGATTTCTTTTTTTTTTAAAAAAAAAAACGAACCAATGACGAAAATATTCAACAGAGAATTGAAAAAGATGGGTTAATCGCGGAAGGGCAAATCATCGGTGGCCTTATAGAAGCCTTCATAAAATGTAATTTACAGGAATGACTGTTCAGTATAACTTGGATGTATCAACTTCTCGACCTTGGACTTTATTTAAACTTTTATTCCGATGGCGTGGAAGTATATGGAAATCAATAATTCTTGAATTATTTGTTTGGCTGGTATTATTTGCAGTAATATCAGTAATATACCGTGTTGCTTTAACCAGTGAACAAGTTAGGTACATCGTATAAATTCTACATGTTCTTCAACAGAGAAAAGCATGCAAAATTTTTTAATTTTAATTAAATACACGATTCGAGAAAAATGAATGTCGGAATCTAGAAATTAATATGTTGAAATATGATATCATGGATGCAAAGATACCTGCTTCTTAAAAAATTCAGCTCAAGCATCCTAATACAGCAAATTACTATCAATTAGCGCTGAAAGATGGTGAATGTTTATTTAGAAAGGCCTCAGACTGAGAAGAAATATTGTTGTATACTTTTTCAGATAAGTAGATAGTATTAAACCCCCCTAATTTGTTGCTAACGTCAAGTTGAAATTATTTCTAAACTGCTAACACTTTAAATGATCGACAAATTAAACAAAATAATTTTTAGTAACTATAGTTAACTATTATTTATTGTCAATGTGAAATAAGAAAATTCGGCAAATGAGAAATTGCAAATAATAGGTGGCGCTCATCACAACCACCAGAATTTCAGTTGTAATTTTCTTTTCATCCTATTCCTATGCTAAATTTCATTTATTCATATTAACACTAATTTACTATTTTAGCACATTTGAGCAGTTCGTAGATTACTGTGATGAAAAATTGGATTATATTCCATTGAACTTCATGCTCGGCTTTTTTGTCACAATTGTTTTATCAAGATGGATCAACTTTTTCGTAAATATTGGCTACATTGATAAGTTGGTTCTTTTTTTTTTAATTTTTTCTTACTTCGCAAGTTTTAACTTTACCTAATTTGATTTTTCGTCTTTTTTTTCATTCTAAAAACAACATAAATTAAAAATTTTTATGAACCGATTTAATTTATAAAATTAAGAAATTCTGGGTTTTTTAAAACTGTACTCATTGTAGATGGGACAAAATTTTAAGGAAATTTTTTCATGACAGTTTTTCGATCAGTATTAGTGCCAATTAAAATTGGTAGGAAACCATTAGATTGTTTCGGCGAATTCGAACCCATTACTCAGCTTTCCGGATACGTACTGAGCAGAGTTCCAGAAAGAACTATTTATTTTGTTATGCGAGCAATTGCTCACAAAAAGCAGTAATTAAGTGAAGCCGATTTATTACTTTATAGTATAGCTTTATTGGTAGCAGCATATGTGAAGGGGTCGGACGATCGAGCACGAATGCTACGTCGAAATATCATTCGATACTGCGTTCTATCGCAAGCGCTTATATTCCGTGATATCAGTATGAGAGTGCGGAAACGGTTTCCAACAATCGAAGCATTGGTTGCTGCTGGTATCTTTTAGTTAAATGTGATCAGTAATCAAAGTTAGCACATTCACAGATCGTCCATTTTCTCAAAGCGTAGTCAAACTGCATAGCACATGATTTCGTAATATTTCAAATTTCTCTATCTTCTACAAATAGTTAGAATGCAACAAAACTTAACTGAACCTTAAATAAAATTTGACGAAATTTTGAAAAATGAATTTTTTTGAATAACAGAAGGCAAAATATCGGAAATAATAATAGGTTTTATGATGAAACACGAAAAAGAGAAATATGATGCTATTCAATATCGCTATGCTAAATATTGGATGCCATTCCAGTGGGCATTATCACTTTGTCAGGAAGCACGAAATCAGCAAAAAATTTCCAGCGATATTTTACTTGAAAAAGTTGGCGAGGTGAGTGATTCGTTTTTCTTGAATGAATTTCAAGGATTGATAACGAATTATCCACTTGGAATTCATTTGCTTAAGCTCAATTGCATTTCATGTATATGCAACTTTCACAGCATCGACAGTCATAAATTCTGTTTTCCTAAAAAAGTTCTAATAGATTTTTATCATCTGATTTTTAATTCTCTGACTACTTCATTCCAATTATCTAATCAGTTCAAAATATGAGTGATAAGATAACGTCAAGGAGAATATGATAATACACCATCAGCTATACATTCGCTCTGTCTTTTTTGTGTCTTAATTAAAATCTCTTCCTACTTTGCAAATTAATTTATACTACATGATAACTCACATATTGAGTAAATGTTGTTTGAGCTGGAATTTTGAAAAGTGATATTTATTGCTCCCAATGTTTCATAAATGAATAAATGAATGGATGTTGGCTGCCGATAAGATATAAATGAGTTTAAAAATTTCACAAATAGTTTAATAATAACTCTTCGTATTTTTCAGTAACAAATTAGCTAATTTAACTTTTTTTCACTAATTTGAATTAATATTTTCAGGAAATTAAACTATTTCGTACAAATTTGGCAATTTTATGTAACTTTGATTGGGTACCGTTGCCAATTATGTATCCGCAATTAATTGTCTTAGCTGTTCACACATATTTTCTCGTTGGTGCTATTGCCAGGCAATATATTACGAGTGAAAAAGCACAAAATAAATCAACGGTCAATATCTTTTGATCATAGTTTGTTTTAGAGTTAATTTCTACAAAAATTGTTAAATTTCAATTTTATTGCCGGAATAGAAAGCCATTCATTCCAAAGACAGTTCTTCTCCCAGTTTTTTAGCACCATAAATGCCTGATAATTTCATTACGAAAAGCTTCCTGTAACAGACCTAATTGCAAGTAGCTTCTCCAACGCAGGCTTTCAAGCTAGGATCATGAGATCCTTCATATCGCTTTACTAATCATTAGCTTACTGACAAATCAAGAATCTATTTTGCTTATTTCTTATTTTTTATCTAACTATCTGTTACAGCTGGATATGTACTTTCCGGTGATGACCATTATTCAGTTCGTTTTCTATATGGGATGGCTAAAAGTAGCAGAAGCAATGTTGAATCCGTTCGGTGAAGATGACGATGACTTTGAATGCAATTTTCTTCTCGACAAAAACCTTAGCGTAATCTTTGCTATCATTTTCATGTGGAAGACAACAACAAATACATGCCCTGTGGCCTGGTTTTTAGGTTGGCTTGACAATCGTAGACGACGGATACAACAAGATACCCGCATTACTCAAAGATGTTTTCTGGAGCGAAACCGAAATTGAGCCGTTATATTCAGCGGAATCAGCCCGTGGAGAATATCGACTTTCCGGTTTGACGGGTTCTACTGCAAACGTTCGGTAAGAATTTATTTCTTAATATGATTTGTTTTTCGTTAAACTTTTCAGAATCACTGCTGTTACTGCATGCAAATTTTTTTAGGTTAGCTGATCAAGACAGAAAAATTAAAATGTTGCCATTATCACGAGAAGCCGATAATCACTATTCAATTTCTGGATTTTTAAGAAGTTCGATGCGACACAGCTTACGCGGTGGAAGGTAAGTAAGAATTGATCATTACATATGATAAAAAATTGGTGTAATTATATCATAAATAAGAAGTAACTGTATTAAATAACTACAACGGAAAATTATGCTATCAGATAATGAGACTATCAAGTGGCTATTATAAATTTGAACATGATCGGATATTTTAAAAAATTTTTAGTTAATTGATCAAATCAATAACTATTCATTTCAATATGATATGGTCGCCATAATTTCAAAAAAATCGATATAAATTAAATAGTCATAGCAACTTTGAGGATAAAGTATGAAATGCTTTCTTTTCCTCAGTTTCAAAAGATTTAAATTTTAGAACTGACCATCATGGTGGTATTATGAATATTGTTCGTCAGAAATTTGGTAGGTAAGGTAATTATTACATATAAAAATTAATTTAAATTATTTTTTATCTTTAAATGCTTGTTTTATCCGGAAAATTTTATCTTTTAATGTATTATTTCCTTATGTTACAATAAATGAAGAGATGAGTAGAAAATATTATCATTTCTTTATTACGATTATCTTTTCCAAATTCGTAATACATCACTGTTCAAGACATTAACAATTACTAATTAATGTTGATCTCGTCCTTCTTATTTTACAATAAATGAACACACGAAAGATCAGTTCTCTATTATTAAAATATGAGTAAGCGTTACTGTTGTACAGAAGTATCTCATCTTGCATTTAGGTCATTAAGCTATTCACATTTCAACACGAGTCAGAATGTCAATGATTGCGGTAGCAGAACGAATCAAAGTGTGGACGAATTATCAGGCCTGGAAAAAGGCTATTCAAAGGGGATGAGTAACAATGAAAGTCGCCGGAGCAGTTTAAATCGTGTTCTGGAAACTATTATCAATGAATCTTATGACAACCCGAATGTTAATTTATCAGGTAAATAAACTTTTCCGGTGTGAAATGAATGAAGAAGCGCAAAAGAATCATACTGAATAAACATCAGCATTACTTGAATAAAATTATAATCAAATT
Source organism: Acanthocheilonema viteae (assembly GCA_900537255.1). NCBI lineage: Eukaryota > Metazoa > Nematoda > Chromadorea > Rhabditida > Onchocercidae > Acanthocheilonema > Acanthocheilonema viteae. Next base: position 6,112 of record UPTC01001438.1, read on the forward strand.
TGACGAAAAGAGAAAAATAGAAGGAGCTAGATTCCAAATTGTGAAATCATTTCTGAATGTAAGATTTCTTCAAATTTTTACTAGACTTAATAGATATTTCTGAGCTTGGAAACTTTATTAAAATTTTTAGATGAAGACTTGCCACTTACATTGAAACATTTATCAATTAGCACAACTGGTGATGGTCGACATTCGGGCCATCTTACATTGTCACAAACGTCGATGTTACACAAACTGGAAGATTTGGAGGAGGAAACAGAAGAAGCTATAGGCAGGAAAAATACTCTCGTAGAAAATCCTTCAACTAACGCTAAATATACCTCCATGAATAACGTAGGATTACGCAATGATGACGTACAGATTGGAGCTGTTGACAGTTTATTACCGACAACAACTCGACGACAAAGCATTGCATCAAACAGTGTAAATTCGGATGGTATTGGTATTCAGATGATTCTCCGTAGACAGAAATCATATCCTCAAGTCAACTTAGAAAATAAATCATCACTTACGTAATTTGTATCTTTTAATTTATTGATATGATATCTCCACTAATTATTTGGCATAAAATTTGAAGTAAAATTTTTTGAAATACAGTTCTATAGAAACCATATATAATTCTAAGTAATTTATCAAATTTGACGAATTCTGTGAAATTTCGAATGAAGATTCGTGATTATGTTGTAATTTGCATTATATTATTGTTTCAGCACTTTTTATATTACTTATTATTACCTTATTATATTAAAAAAAATAGAAGTCAATTTGAATTTTTTAAAATCTTATTAATAAGCAATGTTTTTATGAAAGCAGTAAAAATAAACTGATGCCCAATCTTTCTTCTTGTACTTTGCCAAAAAAATATTCTTCATTCTGTAGGCTGTATAAGAAAATAACAATTGTCCTAATTAATTGAGGAAGAAAAAAAGATTTGGTTAAAACTTCTAACTTTTAATCTTTTGTAAATCTTTTTCGTCCTATCATTACAATAGTCAATTTAATTGAAAAAATAAACTGTTATAAAAAATAAAAACTCTGTGAATTAATTTGTAAATAAATGACTACGTTAGTAACAATTTTATTTATTTTTAAATTTATTTAACTCTAATCGAATCGCTTTAATTCAAGTAATTGACCGAATAAAAAATGAATATTGTTGAAAAAAATTTAACATTTGCAGATTAATATGCATAATAATTTTGTTGAAAGAAATTAACAAATCAATAGCAATAACTTTGATTTAATTTTATCTTTTTTGTTTTTAATCTTTTCCTTTGTTTTTTGGCTGAAAACAATAAATGACGGATAAGATTTGGTTATAACTTTTGACCTTTAACCTTTGTAAACTCTTTTTTTTCCTGTCATATTAGCGAATTCCTTTATTCTCGTGAATATTTCCTCACATGTTAGTATGCACTTTTTGTCTTCATGTGTAATTAAATTGTTATTTTGTCAGATATGCTGCTATCATGCATTATGTCAATACTATTTTCTCTCTTTCTCCCTCTCTCCTGTTTCTGTTTTGTTTGTTTATCTTAACTTTTTTAAGTCTATGTATACAATGCTAAAGTGTTATCAATGTTTATGATTTATTAGTTTGTTGTAGTTAACAATTTTTTTTTTGCTCAATAACAAACATCATTTTCAAGAATTCGTTTTTCTTTTGTTTGTTTAATCCAACGATCAGTTCTGACGATCAGAAATTTCATTCATTTATTGTTCTTTTTCTTTCTCTCGTAACGATTTATAAACAAACCATTATTGAAATAATTTCAATCAAATCATACTGATAAAGTGAATTATTCAGAAATTTAGAAATTTGAGAAATTTAAATTAGAAGCGAAAGAAAAGGCAAAAATTTGAAGAAATTTTTTGAAAAATTATTTGGTTTGTTTAAAGGATGACAGTAAAATATAATTTGGCTGTATCAACATCACGACCATGGACACTGTTCAAATTATTATTTCGATGGCGCGGAAGCGTTTGGAAATCGGTAACCTTGGAACTTGTCATTTGGCTATTACTTTATTTTACTATTGGTATTATTTATCGCAAAGTTTTATCGCCCCAACAAATCAGGCATGATTCAATTACAATTCTATGCATAAATTTGTATTTTGATAAGAGTTTTTAACTAAATTCAAGTGTTGCAATTTTTTAGTAATTGGACCAAAGCTGAAAAACCCTAATATTCTTTTTTTCCTCGTGAAACTTTCGAGTTTGATTGAATGAAACATGGGCAAAATTCCTGAATATGTTGAAAGAGAACTACCGTATTTTGTATGCAAAATAACGTCACGATAGTTTAATCAATCTTACGAGGTTATAGGAAATGATTTGCAGGGTGAAACACGTACGTTTCGTTGCACGTGTATATTTTTTTAACAAGTAAAGTGTTTATTCACTTTAATCAGCTCAGAAATCCAGTTTTTTAATTTGAATGACAATTTTAGAGATTTTGAAAGAATTGCTCATTTATTGGATGAAAAGTTGAACCTAATACCGGTTGATTTCATACTTGGCTTTTTTGTAACATCCGTTCTAAATCGATGGATCAAATTCTTCGATAATATTGGATACATCGATAAGTTCGTGATATCAATTCTTCCTTTTTTCTTCCTTCATGATTTTCACGTTAATCATCCAACATTGCGATATATTTGCACTCAAAAATATTATTTAACTATTCATAAAAGACTGGATGGCTATTTTAAATATTTTTCAATTGTTCTAAGAAATGTTTTTTGTTTAAAGTATAAATCGAATTATATTTAAGTAATGTTTGTAGCATAGCATTGATGACAGCAGCTTATGTGCGTGGTGATGATGAAAGGTCACGAAAAATGCGTCGTAACATTGTCCGTTATTGTGTTTTATCGCAAGCACTCGTTTTTCGTGACATTAGCATGAAAGTGCGGAAACGATTTCCGACATTAGATTCCGTTGTTGCAGCAGGTTTCATTAGAAAATCATGCTTTTTTACCAGTGGATAATGAATTAATTTACTAATAAGATAGCAAGTAATTGTTTTTTCCGATGTTAGACAATGTAGAAAAGATCAAAGATTTTCATGATTTCACTTCTAACCTATTATTTAAATTATTGTCATTACTACAAAATTTACACTTCAGTTCTTTTATCACTTCCCTATTATGATAAGTTTTCTGTTGGGTATTCAACTCAATAACATAAAGCAAATCGTATCAAATCAAGAAACGAATCTTAGCGTATATGCTATTACGATTATTTATAGTTGCATGATTAAATCATATGTTTGATCTTCAATTAGATTACACGACAATAACTTAATGTAATTACAATAATTTTATCAGATAGTGATAATAACGGATTATTTTTTAGGCAGCTTATATAATTAAATTTAGGTAATGCCAACTGATTCATTTTAATCATTGCATCGTTTAATACTTTAAGCTAAAAGGAATTCTATTTATATTTTTAAACAATATTATTTAGGATTTATGATGTCACATGAAAAAGCTAAATTAGATGAACTTCATTATCGATATGACAAGCATTGGGTGCCATTTCAATGGGCTTTAGCAATTTGCGACGATGCACGACAACAACAAAAAGTTGCAAGTGATTGGTTGCAACAGAAAGTTAGTGAAGTAAGCATCCCTCCTTATTTATTAATGTAAACTAATTAATCAAAATATTCATCATTCATCTAAAAAATTTCGAAGAAAAAGCAAGAATTCAATTTTTATATTTGGTAGGAAAAAATAACAGAAAAAATTCTTTTTTATATTTGAAGGGAGAGAAAGTTTTGGAAAAAATGAAAATCAAAATTTTTTAATGATTAATTTCAAAACAGTAAATATAAACATTAAATGTGTAAAATTGCTATATTAAACAATAAATTAATGAACAAACAAATCAGCAAAGCATAGAGGCAAAGGTATGAAATAAGTAGGGAGAAAATAAATATATGTGAAAAGTAGAGCAATTAAAAATAATAAGTAAGTTGAAATAATATTAATAATAATAATAATGATAGTATTTCTAGTATTTTTAAAGTATTTTTGCTTTCCAAATGAAAGATGTTTGAGGTAATAATTTATTTACAAAATTACGTTTTTCCTTTATGTTTGTTGCTATTATATTCATAATTATTATTCTCATGTTATTTCCCTTTGATTTTTGTATATTTTTCGTTAGTAAAGAAGAAAGCAAAATTAATTGATTGATCGCTTCAACTGACGGAATGGAATTATAAATCATTTGAAAAAGATGATGTTTTTTGTAGGAAATCAAGCGATTTCGTACAAATATGGCAAATTTGTACAATTTCGATTGGGTGCCATTGCCTATAATGTATGCTCAAATTGTTGTCCTTGGCGTTCATTTGTATTTTTTGGTTTGTGCTATATCACGGCAGCATATTATTTCGGATGAAGCACCCAATAAATCTAAAGTAAGCTTCAATTATAGACTTTATTTTTTGATATAAAAACTCAACCACTAAAAAGATTTTCGACATTCCGAATGTTAAATAACATTTTTTAAAAATTATCGGCTTTATTTTTCCTTTTCAGCATTGCATTGCATACTTTGAAATAACAGATGGCTTAGAAATTATTAACTTACTTTCTGATGTTTGTAATGATCCGGTCTTTTAATTCGGCAACATTTTAATTAGACTAAACACCAAACACCCTTCTTACCGAATCTTTCTTTTCAAACTATATTTAATAATTGAGGTCATAAATGCAAAATCAAATTGAAAAATTAAAAATATTAAGTTATAAAGCTGAAATTAATAAAATCTAGAAGATATTTGCAAATGGCAAGTTGAGTATCTGGATTCAAATATCCAGGCCTTTTTAAGCCTTACATCATCCTATCCATGCAAAAGAAACTATTTTCAGATAGATGTATTCTTCCCATTCATGTCTGTTTTACAATTTATTTTTTACATGGGATGGCTCAAAGTAGCTGAGGTAATATTGAATCCATTTGGTGAAGATGACGACGACTTTGAATGCAACTTTCTACTCGATAAAAATCTTGCTGTTTGTTTAAAATTTCAAGAAATTAAATTTTGTCTAAAATTTTGCTTCCGAATATTTTGTTATTTGTTTCAACCAATTCTTCATTTGGCAAATAGTGAAGTCATTAAAAATAACATTTGAATTTAGAATTAAATTCTGAAATATTTTTTCAATAAGTCTTGGATAAACAAAATGTCAACTCAACTCAATTTTTCTTTTATTTGATGTATAAACTTAAAAAAACATTTATCTTGCAAATAAAATATTAAGTTAGAAATTGAAATGAATTTTACCTTTTCTTTTATCAAAAAGAAGCTTCTCTCTGAATTTCTTAGCTTACTATAATCAGTTAAATTGCTTATATAATTAAGATATATTACTAATTACCATAAAGAATTTTAAATTAAATTCTAAGCTGCAAATAAGCAACCAAGCAAAAAGTGATATGTAATTTTAACTTCAGGTAGGTTTAATGATTGTTGATTTGGGCTATAATCAACCGCCAGCAATTGAAAAAGACCCATTCTGGGAAGGGCCTATCGAACTACTCTACACGCAACAATCGATGGTACTTGAACGACGTATGAGTAGTATCACCGGTTCTCTCGCGCATATTAGGTTCTCTCATCCATTTTTCATTTACCAAAAAAAGAATGAAATATCTTTTGTCAGAATTTTTCAGAAATTTTACATTTAGCTTGAAAAAACTGACAGAAACTTTTTCCTATGCTGTAATGAATAGGATGGATTCACAAGTTTAAACTATCAAATCTCTACTTTTGAAATTTCAGACGTTTACCAAAACTTCAGAAATTTAATAGTAGTTAACTTTATGAATAATAAGCATTACTAACAATTGTTACTATCTTGTGAATAAAAGCAGAAGTAAACTTGTCGGGCATCAAAACTAATCAAATGCTACAGTGATAATATTATTAATAAATGTGCATTAAAAGATATAAAAACTTATAAATCAATAAATGTTCGAGATCACGAAAGTGCCGTAATTTAATCATGTAAAAATTTGATCATTCATTTTTGTTTAGTTTAGCTATTCTTGAATTTTACAAGCATGTGCAACATTTTCAGCAATGAGAGAACATGTCATGTGAGTGAAATTTTCTATAAATTGAAATTATTTTATCCATTGATGGCAACAATTTCAGATTATCAGACGATAAAAAAATCCAAATGATGCCGTTACCTCATAATGCGGATTTAATTCGAAGTCCATTGGATTATTTGCTAAGAGCGACTTCATGGAGCAGGTAAACTTACCTTTCGCATTCATTTCATTGCTTCATATTCTTTAGTCATTCAAATAACAAAAAAAGGAAAGAAAGAAAGGAAAATTTTTTCAGATCGGTGAATGAAGCTGGAAATATCAGCGAGAAAGAATTATCACGAAATGACCAATGCGGAACCGACTCGCAAGTGACAGATGGTATTCATGCACGGCGAAGATTTAGCTTAGGTAAGTATTAGTTCAAGCTACTCAAATTTATACTTATGATCATGAATTAGCAGTAGTAGAAGATACGAGTTATCGATTTTTCTCATGGAAGTAAATCGTTTTTTTTCCAGGTGATTATTTTCATCTGCCATTTCGTTCGACGTTATCAGCGCGTGCCTCACGTGATTCGATTAACATTATCAACGAGCCCCATCATCTGGAGGATGTGACAGAAGAAAATGAGGATACTGTACATTCACGAAAAGCACAATCTCAACTGAGCCGTCCTCAGATACCATTTCCCACGTCATTTCCACCTGAAAATGAGCCAACAAATCCAATTTCGAATACGCTGGAAGGAAAAGACAGTGAAAATTTAAATAGTTGAGCCTTCTATTTTTCTCCCACTTATCCTTTCATACTGATATTCAAATAAATAAGTGCTAAAAAATAAACAAAGTAGCGAAAGTAGTTGAAATAATGAACAAGCATGATAGTCGTTAATTAGAAATGAATGAAATATTGCCTTATACATTTTGTGCATGAAATAATAATGTAAAACTAAAGGAGTTATTTATAAAATGCAAAAATATGTCATATTTTTAAGCAGTGAAAAGTACAGTGTTCAACAAGTATCTTTCGTTTCTAGCAAACGTTGTTTTATCTCTTTTTGATTGTCAGAGTAAATTTTACCCTGAAATGCTGCACAGGTTTATCATTATATTCATAAAAGAGGTTGCTCACTCACATATTTAGTTGTGGGATTTATTTCCGATTACTAATTATTTGATGTTCTCTGACATGAATACAAATTACTAAACAGTAGTAGTTAATCACAAATTTTAATTTGCATCATTCGCTATTCATTTCTAATGTCATTATATCATTCAGCAAGAGATAGTGTTACTGACACACTAAATATATTTTGATAATTGAATTCTTGAAAGAAGCTCATGTTAATTGCACAACTACATCTCACTAGCAAATGCATTTCAACCTGATATTTATTTGATAGAAAGATGCAAATGCAATATAATTGATATAATAATACCATTCTCCTTATCTGTTCAACTGATGAGGCCATTTTTAATAAAAATTTTCGCCTTTTTTTATAGCTATCTCAACTTTCATCATCTCATATTGCTATTTTTCTTTTTTACATTTGTGTAAATAAAAATGAACCTAAAAATGTATGCAATTAACTAATTCACTTATAAAATTATTTCACAACCAAATGGATGTCAAATGTTATGACTTTATTCATATTTGATTCATTGTCCTCTTATTATAGTAAGTAAACAATACCGGATAAATCATACAGCAATATTCTGTTGAAAATCATATGACAGATCCTGTTGTTGCTAACAGCTTATTCTCATTCCGTGCCGGGCAATACTCTAATTTCAATTTAAATTCATTGCTTCTTTCTTTTATTTCTTCACAACGGTCTTTACTTTAGCTATAAATATTTTTCTCTTATTTTATTTCGGTCCAATCTTTTTTATCAATAATTCATTTTCTCATTTAGGCGTTTGGAAGTAAATTTCTACTTGACCTTTTTTTCTTTTGCCCAAGACAGTTGAAGAAATTTTGAAAAAAAAAATCCATTCGTGTAAAACTCGATTAGATGGAATCAAGATTTTTCTGATATTTTACTTCCTTGAATTTGCTAAACTCTTTGCAACAAAAAAATTTGTTAAATCTTCTACAATTATTAATTCAAACCACCTTATTTTTAAATTTTTCTTTCTCTAAGGTATTCCAGCCTTCCTAATTTGTTTCAGTATTTTAGTCCTTCTTGCTTTGTTTGTATCGGATTCGCTTATTAACGGTTTAAATATTTAATATAAATTCACAATCATTTTCTTCGTTTCGAAATTTTTGAAATAATTCGTCATTCTCTACAAATATTTCTTGCAATAAATTCTTATTCGGGTAATTTCTGATGCATTTGATGATATTTTAACCAATAAACTGTTTCATTAATGAAATAGTTTACTAGTTAAAACAATCCTTTTGTTTGAAGACAGAAAAAATTTGACATGTTTGTTATCCTTATTTCAGTTAAAATATATTCTGTTCATATTTTCAGAAATAAATCTCTCTGGAAAATTTATTTCACTCTGAAATACATTTTCAATTGATCTTGCAAAAAAAAATGTTTCGTAACGATCCAAAAAAAAAAAAACTTGATAATTTACCGCGATATGTGGAAACCAAATGATCCTATAATTATGATAGTCTATAAAGTTAAATGTCAAATTTGAAAATTTTTTACCAAAACTTTCTTGCAACACTTAAAAATATTGCTTAGTGCATCAAGCGCATATAGAAATGTTTGTGAAAAGAAGTAAAGAATGGAAAATGAATCATTTGAAGTCTTCTCAAAATAACATAAAAACCCTTGATATCTTAGACACTTTTATATTTGTATTTTTTATATTAAATATTTTTATATTTTTTTTTGGATGTCTGTATGAACACGATTGACAATTTACAATTCTCATGACTATATAGCAAAAGAAAGGAAATCATCTCTCTAATATTGTCTTAACTCCAATTAATTCTGGCAAGTACCATTTACCCAATTTGGAGTCCCCAACTTCCCTTTAATAATCCGCCTCAAACCTTCTACCCCGAATGACGGAGAAACACTCCAAGAATTCAAAACTGAATTCAATCCAAAGTTAAAGTTATATATATCACTATGATGAACAGGATCCAATGGTTGCATATTGCTACTTGAAATGGTGTTGCGGGGTTACTTCACTGGTAGCGATTTTATTTTCCTTTGCAGACTAATGGTTTTTTTAAGGCTTTTACGGGGGTGTGCGTTAAGTCGAGGGTGCTTGACGTGGTTCCGCAGATTTCGAAGTTTCTTTTGATAAGACGTGGTTGAGATTTCTTGGCTCCTTCCAACTTCAAAATTTCTTGGCCTCCTCCTCGGTCCGAATTTCTTGACCTAATATAACCATTTAAAACAAGATATAACAATACTGAGTGAAAACATGGATTGCAATTGAAAAATGTATGATTTTTCTCTAGCCAATTTAATCATCACTCAGATTTATGTGACAACTGGGTTTATCCATGTTGCATTTGAAATTGACTAACTCGGTTCTGATGATTATTAGTCAAATATAGAGTATGAGCGTATTGTTAGCAAATAAAATCGTTCTCACATTGTTTACATTTTTGATGAATTTTTTTATCACATACTGGTAGCATTTGTGGATAATCAAAAATGGTCTATGCTGTGTGCATACTATGAATTCATACGGGATAATAGAGAAGTGCGTTTGTTTGCTAGACTTGACGTAGGCATATATATA
>UPTC01001440.1:0-15897 GCA_900537255.1 Acanthocheilonema viteae
TTCTAAAAGAAATACGTCATCAGTCTTGATCAGACAATGTATCTATTTTCAGAGGTAGTACTATAAATAGAAGTTAGCCGGAAGTGATTTTTTTCTTAACAGAAAGATGAAAAAGGAAAGTGCGCTAGGAAGGAGAATAAATACATCAAGCAACAGTTAACTCTGTGTTAAACTCCCGAAGCTTTTCTGCTATTGATATCATCCTTCTACTATCTCTTCTAATATCCATAGCAGCAAATTTAGTCTGTTTTAACTCTTTCAGCTATCGTTAGTTGAGAACACCGCAGAATCCCAGACTAGTAATTCAATTTAAAAAAATAAATTTCGCAACAACTGAAAATGGAAGTGAATGTTTATTAAAATTGAAATGAAAAGCATTTTTGCCATTATAAGGTTCGCTTTTTAAAATACCACTTACATTGCTTCCATGAAAAATGCATAAAATATCAACAAAAAAAAGTTGACAATCAACCAGTTTCACCGAATAGTAAGAATTGCGGTATATATTTTTTTCTCTTATCACGAGATTTATTGTCATTTTCATTACTTTCTAACTCTCGCATACCACCACACTGTAACAATGGAATTAAGGATGAACAGTTCAAGCAGAATTAAAAAATGATTAAGCCAAATGCACTATCGTTCATGTTGTTCTTTACTACTGACTTAAAGATAACTAATATTTCGAAATCAATGACAAATCATTGCTGAATTTGGGAATGAAAATATACATAACTTTTTTTTTGGGAATAAAAATATACATAATTGTAATTAAAAGCATCGAATTGGTTTAAATTTACACGACTTCCAGTGCTTCTAATTCCTCAGTTTTATATTTTTTCCTATCGATGTAGCTGTAATGAAAACTTCCAAATGCCACTGAGTACTAAAAATTTGTGATTTGGATTTCAAGTTATCAGTTAGTGATTAATGCACTGGACACTGTGCTCCAAAACAAAAGTCCATAAAAAATACGTTTACTTCATCCTACTCATTCAACCATTATTCCGAATTTGATATCAATGACTAGAATGGAAAGAAATTAACTGTTGGATTTAAATCAAGAGTACAATTAATTATTGAAATTATGGAACATTTTTCACTTCAGATCCATATATGTGTGCATTCTTTTAATATCTTGCATTTATTAAGCCGACAACTATTTTGCAGTTATACGTGAAAAAATCTATTTTCTGGATGAAAGTGATCTTTTGCTTATTTTAATAATGGTTAATTTTTAATGGTTTCGATTGACTATTAAAGAACAATTCGATACTTCATTTGTTTGTGCTCAACTGCTAGCAAAATGACTCAGATTTAGCAAAAGAAGCGAAAGCTTTCTTTCATTATCACGTAAATCTCACGGAAAAAAATTATGACATCAAACCTATCTTCTTTCATGATAAATCGTTGTGGTACTTTGCATTATATTCAGATTACATAATTCAGAAAGGATAAAAAAAGCAAGGATTTCTAATAAATGAAGATAACGGGAAAACTCTGTAGCTTCATAATAAGCTATTAGCGTCAACCGTAGCGGTTTAAGCAATTCATAAAAATCTTACAGCGATGATTCCAAGCCTACATGAAAACGATGAAATTATTGGGTCATTCAATATAATCAACTTCCCCTGATGGCCCATATGATACAGCTGTCTGGTCCATTAGTTTACTGCGCCCATTGCTTAGACCGCAAGTGAAATCCAAAAGATTTATTTGATTTACGTGAAAACGACGCAAAAAGAGCAAAAAGACGGCGGTTATTATCAAAAACTCGCTATGAACAGAATTTTATCTATCAGAAAGACTTCATCAAACATGAAGAAATTTACCACCTTATGTGAAACGCTTGTCAATAAGAAAAAAAAGTTGGAGAAAGAGTGATTGAGGCAATGATTGGGAAGAGAGGGGGAGGGGGAGAGAGGAGGGGGGACAGAATTTAAATGTGAACAAAACGACTGTTTGTGTGATGATGGTGGTGCTACACAATTCAAACTGCGAAGTCGAAAAAACAAAGGGGACAGCTGCTTTTCCTCATCAACTCACTATCCGAAAAATGTGGCCATTCTTTTTCATTACCGAATGATGATAATTCACACCTTTGGTACCAGTAGTGCGTTTCTACATCTGAAAAAGCCTTTTGCATCTTAAAAATTTTCATACTACTCCACATGATTTTTAGATAAATGGGATGACGAACTAAACCCTTTAACATTAACAACTTCAATAGCTTCATTTCATGACTTTATGAAAATGTCACGCCAAATAAGTTTACATAAATTTTCTATCAGCATAGCATTAGCCCGATGTTTTGAAATATTCATTATCAAATCCATAACAATATTTATAATTCTCACACAAAATACCTTCAAAATATTTTATTACAGAAGGGTCAACTAATAAAAGACTTAAACAAACTTGTCTGGCATAAGATTTTCATAACGTAGTGAAGTAAACCTCAAAACATGCACATACATTTTTAATTCAGTGGACTCGATCTATATCATTTTCACTGAATGGCTTATACATTTAAAATGCACTCTTCACTGTTACTTCACTAGTTCTCCTTTAATAACCATATATTTCAGTTCATTTAGAAGACTTTCCAAATCAAATGAATTAATTAGTAGTTAATTAATTAATCACAAATAATAATGTTAAAAATAAAACAATAAACGATGTATAATTCACGTGCTACGGAATGATCCAAGTGGGAATTTATGTTTTTATAGCAAGAAAAGTTGTTGTTAAGTATTAAGTGTTTCCAGTTTTTACTGTCAATCCAGAAAAAAAATGGATAAGAAAAGCATGTATTTAAGGTTTATTCACTTATTTTTGGATTTTTTCATTTTTTATAGCTACTGTAAAAGTTTCATTTTTCTTTTTCAGTCTTTAAGGAAATGTTCACTTGTTTTATTGCATGAGTTACCAAGATAATTAAATCACTGTTATATATATTATAGAAAAAAAAAAAGTTTAGTCATAGAAAGAAGAAAAAGCGGATGCCTGAGGAATGACGTGTAAGAAAGAATGGAGGAATTTAGATGACCACTGTTAAAATTTTACATTTCGGGAGAGAATTATGATTCATCGTGAATGTTTTCGTTGCACTCATATTTTCCTGTACGCGTGGGCAAACACAATTTCATACAGCACACATGGTAAGCAAAAATTTTTTCCATTTCAGCCAAATTTTTCTAAATCTTACATTGACCAAACGTCGTACAACAATAAACGGATCACATATTCGGGGTATGCTTCAAATATTTAAAATTCGAATGCCATTTAGAAAGAACGAAAAATAACGTAACCGATATATAAAGTTCCGATAAAGGATATGAATGCTCCAAACATTTTGATTCGATATATGAGATGAGAAAGCATTGGAATACAGGAAAAAAAATTGGTTAAGCATTTTGAAAAAAATGTCTGGAAAGCCAAGAAATTTTCTCGCCAACTTAAACTTGCTAAATACCTGTTGAAGAAAGCATAAAAATTATAATTTTCACAAAGCAATCCTATTCTTCATGGATTTCTTGAGATCATGATCCGGAATGAAACACTGGATTGTAAAGGTTATGAGAAAAAATCCATGCATCCGCTACATGACCACATTATCACTGAATTCTTATTCAGCAAAGGTGCAACAGAGCCATGAATATGGGAATCCATCAGATATAGGAAATTAGTAATAACAAAAAATATTAAAACTGAAACCGTTTATACATGTAATCATGATAGTGGTACGGGGAAATATTCAAAAATGCATTCATGATCAGAATAACATTTTTAAACTGCCGCAAGTGCCTGTCCTTGAAATGCTACCGGCTCTGGGGCGTACTTCCCGACTGTTCTTTCTTTTTGTTATTCAGTTCTCCGATTTTTATGATGTCTTTTTTTTCAAGCAAATTAAACTTTAATAAAAACTCTTTTCACTTTTTGTCTCTTTTATTTCTGTCCTTTTGTTTCAGCTGAACTGTTTTCACTGATGAGACTGTTATTTTATAATATGGATAATTAATGAGCAAGACAGTTTCGACCACTCCGTTCTCGACTGCGTAGCTCTTCACAAACTATAAAGCACATTTGTATATGCGACCTATTGAATTACACGGATTTCTCGCTTTTTAAATTGATTGTTTTAATAAATCAGTGCAAATATAATGAAGCCTTGTGGAAGAAAATCTAGGCCCAAGTAGTATAAGAATGGTGATTTTAAGTGGAATATATAATGTCTTGTACGCTGCGTTATACATTTCGGAGTAATTAGCTTCAAATACGGAAAGAGCACTTAGGAAATACGAAAAGACAGCATAATCTGGTGAGATCTGACCAGTTTGCAAAACAAAATGGAAATAGGGTGATGACCGGGTGATCCTTTCACATTTAGTCATTAATTCAAAGGGAACTAGCTGATGGTACTCAGGCGATGAGTCATAATTCATTGACACCAGGAAATTCCCAGCAAATACTCAGTGATACACACAAAAAAAGGAAAAAATCATCAATTCAATTGCTGAATGATGCATCATCCATCCATCCTGCCTGGGAGAAAATGGAGGAAGAGAACAGCTGATCCCTTTACTGTGAACCACGTATACATTTCACCAATCAAGATGAGCAATATCTTTCGGAAAAGTGCACTGGAAATACCGGAAGTAAGAGGTTGCAGTCCGCAGTCCAGGATATACTCATGTTCTGGATGGGATGAATCACACATATACATCCCTACTGATCATCCAAAACGATCCATCCTTTCTGTTGTTGGATCTCTTCTAAACTGTCATTCATTAATCATTCTTGCGATGTTAAAGCTGATGCTAACAATTCATTTTGAAACAAAATCCTAAATCTGAATAATTTAAAAAATGATGCGGAATAAATAAGCCAAATTGAAATGAATGTACGCGTAACGTGGCATTCATTAACAAGGGGAGGAAAGTTACGCACATACAACAGCGTCTGCTTATTATGCACATATATAATAATATTGGCATTTCGAAAAAAAGACAGTTCTTTGGATTCAACGAATCGTAGCACCAATAGTAATATGACAGTTGTGTGGACGGGATGCACGTAAAAAACGTATAAGAAATGGACGTGAAGTTACTTACGGAAGGGTAAAGAAAGATAAGCGGGAATTACCATCTCGAGAAGATAATTAGCAACTGTAAGCAATGGGTGGCCCATAACTCCAATAACTGGCAAGGATGTACAGTTCCGGATGGCAGGACGGATGAGACGGGAGCGGAAAATACATACGTGTTGTTAACCGGTGGGATAGTAAGCGTATCGGTCGACTCGTACAAACTGATGGGTAATGCGACTTTCGGTGTCGCTTGTGTCGCTGCTGCTGATGCTACTGCCGCTACTTACGACTACGACGACAACGACGAGAATAAGAATGGACGCTTTGGATGGCTGACGGGAAGAGGGGCACATCGATCGATGTAGGAAAGGCACGACGAGGTGCAAATACCGCGTGGCGTTGTGAGTGCGGAAGGGACGGGAGGATCGGTCGACCGCTGCGAGAGAGTGCTGATCAGCTCAGAGACAATCCATGAAACATCGTCTATCCATTGGATGGAGAGAAACGAGAGTAGAAGGTGGTCTTTTCAGAAGGTCGGGAATTTCCCCCTTTCTCTCTCTATCCGTTGATACGTTCAGAGAAATTTACTTCGGTGTCTATCGGCAGTGTAATGTTTGCGCATGTATGTGTGTGTCTGCTTGTCTGTATCTCTGTGTATCTGCGTGTTTCGTTCAAGGTGTCCCGGTTCTATTGATCATAGCTGGTAAGCTGAATTCGGGGGGTTAGGCAAGAAAGAAAAGGATGGTGTTATTGGAAGAGGCGTCGAATAAAAGTTTCCGTTCCGTACAGCGGATAAGGTCGCGGTACAGCGGATAACTTGCTGCTGTACTGCTACACTCATGTATTGGTTCCGCTTGACACGATCAACTGGACATAAGTATAGAATATGAACCTGCAGAGATGAACTTCTCTTCGCATTACATCGACCTCCTCACCTGCTCTATGCAGTGAGGGAAGGTTAACTGACCATTTAAGTGACGGCTGCTCTTTTGACCATTGACTTGCATGGATATCATTCTTCCCAGAACTGAGCTAACATAACATTGAAGTGTTCGCACTCTGTAAAAATGCTTCGCTTTGTATGTGCCTCTTTATGTCCCCATTTGCATCATTTGTCCTTAGGAATAAAATTTGGAACCGGAATGGGATGTCAAAATTTGTCATTCAATTTCCCCAAAATTGGAAATGCTAACATGATTTGATCCCAAGGGCAAGTGTTGGAACAAGCTCCAAGTTGGTTTTTTTAGATGAAGATCAGCACTACTTGTGAAGGCTTCCTACTATTATATAATTCATAAAGACTGCTTTTGTTGTTCCAGTCTGATGACATTACTCAGGCAGATGTCTCAAAGAAAAATCGATGAGTCCTTACGTATACTTATTTCACTTTGTTGACAGCTATTTTTTCGCTTTGCACATAAAACATTTCTCCTCTCTACTAAAAACATGCTAACGTAATGGAAAATGGAAACATACCATACCGTCGGAAATGTCACCCATTTCATCATATGGCATTGGCAATCGCTAAGAATGCGGAATGCGCATCAGTATTTTTCGAAAGATTGCATGTTTCTGCAGAAACATACTTGAACTATGATTTCTGAAAATTATAGCAGCTATTAAGGTTGATAATTCTAATTAATGTTCATTAATTTTGAAATAATTCAAGTTTTGTTGTATAAAATACACCTAATACATTATTGAACCATTCCAATGATTGATCAAGACAACAGAAGAGTTCACAATTAGAAGGCATTAAGGTTTTCAGCACAGTCCAGAATTAAAATTAGACGGAGATGAAATTATTCAAAACAGGAGATGTGGAATAAATATACTAAAATATGATACCGATATTCTATCACAGTATTGCAAATTACTTGTTATCCATGCATCCTTTAATGATTTATATGCTTACGAATTCTTCTGATCCTGCAGCCGCTTCATAGAAATTCATTTTACTTCTTACAGTCGCAATTCAACCTTTATTTTTACGATTTATCATTTATTTGAATATCAAAATCCTCATCCACAGTTTCTTTCACACTCTTTTTGTATGAAAAAAGTGTCAATTCCATAGACACTACTTAGATTGAAGATGAACACCTACGTGAGTGCAACACATTGCAATGTAAACTCTCGCATTTCTTATGTTCCATGTAACCGTACTTTCAAATACTTCAGAATTTAAACAACTTTTAAATTCTGAAGCATTTGAAAATACTTCCCGAACTTAGTCCATTGACCCAGTCTAATAATTGCAATTCCTGAGGCACACTTTTTCCAAGATTGGATGAAACCAGAAAGGACCATACTGAATGTTTACTTTTCGATACATGGCATGTGAATGCGATTGAATATTAACCTCCTGAAGAAAATTCATAATTTCAACCTCTCAATTGTAGTCTCTGTTTAGGTTATCAGTGATCATTCCGGAAAATGATTTTAGTCATTTTTTAAAAATATAAGTTCTGCGTGATTAGTTCCCTTAAATAATGGATGGATAAAGTTGTCAATGAATTCCACTGAAAGAGAATTTAATGTAGGAGGATCACAACATCACTTCTATTCGGTAGCAATTCATACAGGCAGAAGTAAGGAGGTCGACCTGATTATCCAGTGACCGTTGATATACCGCACATTTCTTACACATATGTATTAGTATATAATATATGTCGACGTTTCTTTTGAGAGCAATAACCTGTTTTTCAATGTTTTTGATGATCATTTACTCACGTACGAGTCCGTTGAAATCATTTTCGAAAAAATTCTACCATCTACTATTGTTTTTCCATTGAATCTCATGCTTTTTTAAAATATTTCAAGTCTTTGGATTTTCATTATTTTCATTATAGATGTGTTTTTTCCTAATTTTATTCTCGATGTATATATATATATATGTATAGAATAAACGTAATGATGAAGAGGGAAATAGGTCGTTGCGTAACCTGATTGTAGTGGATTGAACGATCCAACGTGACGTACGTGATATTAAAGTCTGCTTGAGGAGGTTCCACATATTATCGTACCCAGCATATAATTCGACACAATCTTCTAGAAACTTATTGTTTTTAACGGACTGTAATATGGTTTAGCACTTGCAAATGTATGTTCAAGTAAGGTTTACATAACGACTAGAAAATTTGCAAGCTTTATAATTATTTCAACTTTTTCAACTGCTTAAAAGAAAGAAATATCGTTGTAAAACGATTTATGCCAAACTGTTTTGCTGTTAAGAAAATAAGGTCAATGTACATTGCATACTCAGATTTTATACATGAAATTGCGAACTCTTGGATTTTTTCATTTGGCTGAAAAATTTTTTAGTTTTAGATGACCTTCAAGAGCCTTCATAACCTATGGATAAAAAAAACCGGGAGAAAACTTGCAAGGAGTATCTATCATAAGTGAGTTATGAGGGGTTCATGCTCCTTTAACTAAATCATTCTTCCATCAAACAGCAATTGGATATTATTATCTGTGTAAAATACTCTTATGAATCCATCGTCTTACACACAATAATCCTAACTTTCTATGTATAATACGATGAAAATTAAATCTGTGGATTTTTTGCAAAGTTTGTTGAGTTAATTCAGCCATAAGTTATTATATGATCTGTGGCAAAAAGGAAATCACCAGTAATTCTTTTTTTTTTACTCTTGAGTTTTCCTTGTTCAACACTCTTTCCCTAGATATCATGCAAATAGTTTGATCATCACCGTATATGATGAATTTCAATTGAACTCTAGCTTCATCCATAGAAAAGAAAAGCTTAGAATTAAAAGGGTGCGAAAAAATTGTGAATTAAACATGAATATATTAGAGTGAATTTTTTATCTGCAACGATTAAAACGGAACCCCATTCTCACTGCAGTAAGCGGTTTCAGTGTTATATTGCATAAGAAAATACTCTCAAAAAAAAAAAAATATGCAAACGAAAAAATAAATTTATATGACCATTAAAATGCTCGTGCAAGACAATTTTCTTCATATTGATATATAAAGAGCACTAAATCATTGTCATTAAAAAAGTAGTTTCAAATCATTTTCGATGTGACACAAATTTGGGTATGTAGGACGGCGTGCAAGACAGTTGCAGATGAAGTTCATTAGGAGTGCTGGGAAATATCAAAGTAGTTCATTTTATATTTCCTCCACATTATCTCGATATTCCGAACAGCATTCCAGAACTGCACAACAAATCCAAATCATTTTCTGATTTATGCATTTTGGAATTTTCGAGCAAGTTTTTCTGATCTTAACATTTTCTCACATTGGAATAATGGTTAGGTAATAATAAAGCACGGCGAGATAAGTACAGAAAGCTGCAAGCAAATCGAGATGATACTGCTGACCATTATTGGTTAAGATTAGATACTCTGTAACATTGGAAAATTAACCAAAATGTGAATTGAACGAAATGACTTCACGAGTGACACCGTAAACTCCTCTTGAGGAATCATACTAAATGGCACCTCACATCAGATTTTGTTGACCAATTGGACATTAAGAATGTATGTATAATTTCCAGCAATCACTTATGAAATCAGCAAACTTTTGCCGCTATTCCTTCTTGTTAAAATATCAATATGTTAGATTTAATTAGCGATGGTGAGGAATATATATTTTCAAAACTTTTGCAAATCTCTTATTACTCCAATATAAGTTGTTATCTTCATAAGTGTTAATACAAACGTAAGTTTTGAATATTTCGGCAGCACTGGCATAATTGAAATATTAAAATACAACAATCTAAACTTCACATGTGAAAGTTGTTTTATATTGTCATAATGAACGCATGAGAAAGGAAGATTCCTGAAGTCTATTTCTGGAAATTTAAAAGGATCATATTTAATGTTACTAAAAGATTCATTCACTCGACAACCGTTATTTTAGTTTAAAATTTTCTTTTTCTCTATAAGTATACACTTGCAGAAATGATGATAATTAAGCCTTCTATCTTATTTCTGACATTTGTGGTTGCTGTACGCACTCTGCAAAATCCACTCATTTCTGCACCTTTCGACAATTTTCGAATTGAATGCGCCAAATCCTCAGGTACTTAAAGAATCGATAATCTCACAGAAGATTATTCAGCACATTTATCAACTGATAAATACAATTATTTCTATTATAATAAAATAAAAATAAATTAGGTGCCGTAAGGATCAGTGCACGAATGGTCGGCTCACAAGGTTTCATCCGACAGGATATCGTTTTCGCAATTATATGCGAGCGAGTTGATGAGGTTTGTTTAAATACTACAAAATAGAAGTTTTTTAATAGTTTTCCAACTTTTTCAGGTATTTTGAGCAAGACAAAGATTGGAATTATGAATTAATATATCAGCAAATTAAAAATTTAACAGTTAACCTAATTACAGCTATATCCATGGCATGATATTCCTGGAGGCATTATGGAATTGGAACGAGAAGACTGCTACTATAGCCATTTATTTGATCCAGTTGTGGATACAGAATCATTGTATACATGTCGACCGCGAGAATACATATCTGGTATTACCAGATTGTCAGACACCAGGTAAAGTTAGTAGTGTTGGAAGAAGTAACAAGCAATCTTCAGGGAAAATAGTACTTTTGATGCATTATCATTTCGTGGTATAGGGTACAGGTGCTGTGTTGTCGTTTACGAACACGAGATGAAGCAAACTGTAGAGAGAAAGAGTTCCCTAAACCAATTGGATCCGATCCCCGGACGGAAGTATATCACCACAAGCAACTTATCAATTCAATTGCTGTCGAAGGGAATAATTACAGAGTGCGATTCTGCGATCTTACTCCAAGAACTATCGGTTTGCTTATATTTTATTTTTTTTTTTTAAAAATCATGCAAGTTTTATAGCTTTAAACTGATATATCTTAAAAATGTCTAAAATCTAAGCTTCAATGAAATCATGGCTTCCTTCAAAATCTTACATTAGTTTATGCCTATTCATATTAAAGGTCTAATCTACGATGACTTACCTGTGACACCTGCTATCACCATCGAAATTCCAAAGAATGGCGAGCATCATGTTTCAGAAGCAGAAAGTGACATGTCGAATACAGCAGCGGTCAAAAAGAAGTCACACACTACGAGTGGTTTATTTGATAATTCATTTATGAAACTCGAGCATTTTCAAGAAAGTTCAATAATTTGTAGGGCTAGATTATATGTAAAAATTGTTGAACCTGCTGAAGAAAATTTTTTAATTAGCCACAAATATAACA
Organism: Acanthocheilonema viteae; assembly: GCA_900537255.1. Taxonomy (NCBI): domain Eukaryota; kingdom Metazoa; phylum Nematoda; class Chromadorea; order Rhabditida; family Onchocercidae; genus Acanthocheilonema; species Acanthocheilonema viteae. The sequence goes on from UPTC01001440.1 coordinate 11,317, forward strand.
TTTAGGACGTGTGACATCACAAACTGCAACAGTACCATCAGTGACCAAGCACGTTATCCAAATATTTCGACCGAGTTCCTCACACAACTTTGAAGATCAGAATATGCGAAATATGAGCATTCTTTCATCGGCTAAGAACGATCATTCTCAAGGTGACAATTCACAATTTTTTTATCTAAAATTCATAAGGAATCAGAGGAAAATTGTAATGCAGTTTGTGGTTCAAAAATATTCCACAGCCTCAAGTTTCTTACTTAAGTGATGTTTGATTTGAAAAAGTTGAAAAAAACTGCAATATATGTGTATCAGTTTTCTATTTCCTTAAATTAGAATATAATAGTGTAATAATTCAAATATCCAAAATCAGCATAAGTCTGTGGGATACTAAGTGGAATATTAGAATATTTACAAAACTCTGTCAAAAAGAAAAAGTTGCAAAGTGTAATTGCAACAGAAGCAACATTTTCTATAATTTCTGCAAAATTAAAGCTTAAACATCATGTGGAGACCAAAATAAAAAGTTTTGTTTAGCATTATTTCTAGTTTCCAGCTTTATATTCCGTTTTATAATTTGAAATTTCAAAATTACTCATGATTTCTGACAGACATTGAGTCATCATTGGAAGTGCAACGAACATCTGGAGGGAAATTTTCAACTGTTACGGATAGAGTTGTCAAAGAAGGAGATCGAAGTACTACGGATTGGTGAGCTTAGGATTTGATTTTAATAATGATCCGTTAGATTGTCCATTATAACTGATGATAACGGGTAACATATTTGAATGTTACAGATCTCACCATGACAGTGACAATTTCTCATTATTTATTTATTTATTTTTAAATTAAAACAATATTTGTTTCACGTTTGAATATTCTTCCTACTAATTGAGAGTTCCAGGATGACCGATAAAACAAACAAGCAAAACTCCGCAGTACCCACCATTTCTTTTATTCCGATAGGCGTTACGCAGGTTGTTGCATTTTATAAATAGAATTTCGAAATTCTTTGCAGACAAATACGAATGGAAATTTTAGGTATGAAATTTAAAAATAAGAAAAAGTGGTACAAACGAAATTATAGTGCTATCATATAAACAGTTCCAGAATCATTCTACTACACCCAAACAAGTCATTTCAAATGATCGTGATCGAACAACAGCATTATTGTCTTACATTGCTGCATCTTCATTACAAACTACAACTTCTGCATCGCTAATTCTTTTGAAACCTTTGAGTTCTAAAGGACAGTATACTGAAGCCACTCCAAGAAGCAGAGTGAGTTTTCCTTTCTTACTAATAAATAAATTTGCCGTTTGAAAAAAAGCAGTTTCAATTTTTGAGTCATAATTTCATACTTAATCACTACGCTTTTCCCTCATCCTAATGACAACCTTCACATCTTAACCATGTCATATATGCAAAATTTAGGATTTGAAGAATGTTCCTTCTATCAATATTTTAATTTAGATTTTAGAATTCTAAACTGCGTTTCAAATCAAAAATTTTAAATCTATGACAGTGATTTCCAGTTCAAGCAGTCTGCAACAAAAACAAGCACAAGGCGACGGATGAAACAGACGTTAAGTCCGACCATTTCTACCACTTCGAATATGTCCCAATTAAAAGAAACATCAACCCATCTTAAAGAACCTGAACATACAACAGAAAGCCATTCTTTATCCAGCGGTCAATTGCGCCGTGATTCTTCTAGTAGAACACACATCGATGAAGAAATCAAGTATTCTCCATTCGAGAACAAGCACAATAATCCTCGGCGTGATAATGAGGTTAAATAATTTTAGCAATATTTTATGGAGTTTGAAATGAGTTTGAAATTTTTAAACTAAATTTGCAGTTGAAGGATGTTGATTTATTTATGATGAGGTGTAATTATAAATTGTTCAGGCTTTTGAATCAGATCATTCTTTTTCTCTTACCTCATCTAATCCTCTCGACATGACTACATCGGTGGAAAGAGGTGGCTTTTCATACAAAATTTCAAATGAAATTCGTCGTGCTCCAATTAAATCACGTTAGTTTTTACCATCTTGACTTTTTTATTTATGTTTTATATCTTTTTAATTGCAGTTTGTAAGAAAGAAATCAGAAAAAAATGCAATGAAAATTTTCGGAAAAAAATAATCTGCATGTATTCTATTCTTAAAAACTGTTAAGTTCGGAAGCAAGTTGGAGTCGCATATAGTGAATTCAAAGGTTTTCCAAACAAGCAAACGAACAAGGTGGACCACGAATTTAACTTCCCATCATTTGGTGACGAAAATATCGGTTGATTTATTAATCATTTCACCAATTTATCTGATTTAAATTTGCAATTTAGAACCACTTTGAATTTTTTGATCAACAGGTATCTTGAAAAAAAATGCGTTCTAATTCTTTAGAAAATTGGCAACACTTATCAGTTGAATGAAATATAGATCAACTGATAAAATGATCAAAAAGGTGTTACAGATGATGTTGGTATGGATTACACTGAATATGACCTCCCGATGAAAAAATCTGCTGATGGCAGTCGCACTTATGTACCAGAAAATCATGAACCATTGAACGCTCCAGCAGGTGTAAAATGAACTTCAGAATCTACAAACACTGCAATTCTAAAGAGCAATTTTCTATGGGAAAAAAGTCCTGAGCTAATAGTTGTTAGGACTACAATTTTTTTTTTTATTATTGAAATATTATTTTAGCAGCAACAGTGTACGATGCAGGTAACCAGAATAATGTTTCCGGGAGTGCGGAGAGAAAAAAGAAGAAAATTCAGCAACACATTCAGGAAAACGATCAGGAATTGAGAGATGGTAAGGAACAGTTTAAAGATTCCTCATAAATGATGATAATTTTAATAGCAGAATTAAACATATGTTCTTCTTTTTTTTGCTTTTCATAAATTTTTTGAATATGCAACACTAATATGATAAAGCACAGATCCTACTCTTTCATTGCATGATGAAGGCAGAAGCCTGTGATATTTAAACTTCTCGCGGATGTTTCCTTCGTTTTAGTTATACTGAATTTGTTTTAAAAGTAAGCTTGAGTAATATGTTTACAGAATTTAGTTGACTAGAATGGAACTCATAATAAGATGTGAATTAAGTGTGAAAAAAGTATTTCAACTGGACAGTGGTCAAGCTATGTATTTCATGAACGACAAAGACTAGTTTCTGATTTAGAGCTGTTGTTAAGATTTATGAAAGTCACGTATCGCCAACACTTGTTTGTCAGTCATCCTATCCATTAAAATCAGTGATACAACCTGCAATACTTCTAACATTCTTTATCTTGACTTTTAATATCCGTTTATTTTTATAAAAATGTCTTGTTTGATATCGAGCAGTAATCCTAAAGTTGTGTTTCTAAGTTTAAATTACAAATTTCAGATGTAATCAAGGAATTGCTGCCAATGAATGATGATAAGATTAATTTAGTCCCAGTGGATGCGTATACTTCATTTTCGGTGAAACCATCCTCGACAGTATTAAATGAAGAAGATGAATTAAAATATCCTGCCACGGTCAGATATCCTGTCACATCTTAATTTCGTTCCTATTAAAAAATCCATTTTCCTTTTAATTTTAATCGGTTTCATACAAATGTAAAACTGGAGAGCTTTCAATCCTCTTCGAATAATTTTTTCCTTTTTGGATATATCGATTTTAAATAGAAACGACAATCACACAATCGTTATGTCCTCAACTTTTGCATATTCCAGAACTTTAGCCATTCTGAGAAGACTACAGAAAACGTTTATAATCCAATAAAATTCTATCGTACACCACCACCGAAACGGCCAACTCAGACAGAAAAAGGTTGAGATTTGAATTTTTTTCCAGCTGTGATGAATAAATTGAACTTTTCATTGAAAAGAATAGTCTCGATGCAACCATTCCGATATGATCACGACAAATTTGTAACCATAATATTATGACTTTGCAGTATTAACCTTTTGCACAAAGGAGATAGCAATTCGTGATCGACACAATTTAGTGATTGCTTGTGGTAGTGAAACGGAAATTTGGCAGCCATTTCGGTGTCCGGAAGGAAGTGAGTGTTTCTTTTCATCTGATTCCAGTTATCGGATCTGTTGTGCTGTGGCGGAAGCTGTCCGCTATGCTCAGTGATTAATTAAAAAAGCTCCGCGTAATTAACAAATCTATCCGATTTACTTTTGTTGATATAATATTGCAATATTGTTATTTCATTTCGTTCATTTACTTCGGTCATTTTTTCTAAGAAAGGTGCTGATTTCCAACTTTACATTTACATTAATTTCATCTGATACTTTTCAACAATTATTGATAGCCATTCAAAGTTTCAGAATCTTTTTCTCTGCTTTTAATCTCATTTTATTCGCGTTTAGTCTTCCATTTTTTCATCTTTTCATTTTTCACCTTTTTTACTTCGGTGCTATTTCAAATTCACATGGTAAACAAAGCTTCGAAGTATTAACTATTAATAATATTCCATACACACTGCTAATCAATTTTTATTTGTTTTTAAATCAAGTTTCTCGGAAAATTTTCAAAAAGTGTCGTATGCATTCTTTATCTGTGTTCATAAAACATT
>UPTC01001441.1:0-15878 GCA_900537255.1 Acanthocheilonema viteae
AAGTGAAACTTAAAACCGAGGGAGAGGTACAGACATGACTTTTTATATTCATATCCAAGCATAATAAATCTTTAGCCGAATAAGGAATGGGAAAGAAGTAATGTGTTATGTTACAAGTAAGAATAGAATAAGATGAAGATGCAGTATAACTCAAACCAAATATGCAGTTATATAACTTTAGTCATTTTCAAGCGCATTGTTATGCAGATTGTGCTTTTCATTATACACTAACGTAATCGCCTGATTGAGTTCAATTTTTTATTAGGCAAGTGAAATAAACGTTAAATATTCAGGTTTAAACTGTGATGGATACTTTAGAACCTACGCTGCAAAATGTGATCAATCAGATGACATTGAAATGGATTTTTGTGGGTGGTAAAGGTGGTGTGGGTAAGACAACATGCAGGTATTAGCTTTGTTTTATCTTCATTTTTCTTCTTTCAGTTTCATAACTATGCAGTGGATTTGGTTCTTATCCTGTATTATTTTGCTTAGATCTGTATGATTTATGATATGTCTTGATTATTATCCTGAATTGTAGTCCATTATAGAAGAATATATGAAAACATGTTCGGAATTTAGGAATTTGTGCATTTTCCATGCTACTGTAATTGCAAATTCTTGTTTTGCTAAAAGCGATTAATTGTAATTAATTGCAGTTGTTCATTGGCTATTCAGTTAGCACAAGTACGACGAAGTGTGCTTTTAATTTCCACTGATCCTGCACACAATATATCGGATGCTTTTGCACAAAAATTCAGCAAAACTCCAAGCGCCGTAAATGGTTTCAATAATTTGTATGCAATGGTTCGTTCCACCAATTAGCATTAATCTTTCACTCATGTTTATGTTACTTCATGTTTGTCTGCTTTTTTGTTTGTAGGAGATTGAAGCGAGCTTCGGAAATGATACTCAAGTAGTGAATCCTGGAATAGAGAACAATGAAGGAGGTATATCTTTATAATCATTCATTTATTATAAGAAAAAATAACAAATAGAATTTTAAAATACATCTTTGAAGTTAAACACCTAGGATTAGATATTTAAATCAATTTTAACTGCAGTGAAATTCACTTGTGGTGTTCTTTTTTCTTCTTCAATGTAACTTCTCTGCATTATGATTTTTGTATATTTTTAAGATTAACTGAATTACCCTATTTTTTGAACTAGTTTATGTTAACTATCGCATATTTTCTAATATTAGATATCAAGTCGTACTAGATTTATGTTTCAGACATGATGAGTCTTGGGCGGCAAGTATTGCAAGAAATGGTTGGTGGTCTTCCGGGTATCGACGAAGCAATGAGCTTTTCGCAAATGATGAAGTAATAAATACTTTATAAAGAGCTTTTTGGCATTAATTTCAGGGCGCTTTAGCTTTCTTTCTAGTGACTTTGTGAGTTAATGCTATTTTTCTTCATTTCCATAGTACTGTTTAATAGTCGGCTTCCGTAACTCTTTGCAGTAGATACTGCTGACCATACTGGATATTATAATCCTTTGAAATATCTTGTCGAGTTGTTCGCTTCGTGTACTCGTTCTGATGTGCTCCTCATTGCCTTTTATTTATCATTCACTTCACTGCTGTATTTTCAGATTGATACAATCAATGGACTTTGATGTGGTTGTTTTTGACACAGCTCCAACAGGTCACACTTTAAGATTATTACAGTTCCCAACGCTTATCGAAAATAGTTTGGGCAAACTTATCGGTCTGCAGAGTTCATTTGCTCCTCTAATGACACAAGTAAATTTGTTTTGCTCAAAATTACACTATGTCTTAGTTAATACTTCTTTATTAACTAGTGGTATCGTTTACTATATAAAATTTTTTGACACAGAAATCTTGAGTTAGCTTATGACAGCAACATTATTTTATGAATTAAGAAAAAGTATAGTTAACTTATTCGGTTAAACGCAGATATGCACAAGTGATGTTAAAAAAAGGAGTATTGATATCACTATTTTTTTTATCATTAATTTGCATCTAATAAGTGAGTTAAAATGAAAATATGTTTTCTTATTTCCACAATTATAGTTGATGTGACAAAAAAAGATTACAGTGTGGTTGTATAATATCGATGTATGCTTTACTTCTGCTTGAAAGTTGTAAATAGTATGGTTTTATTCATGTTTTTTTTTTATTTCCGATATGTTTCATTTTTTATTTGTTCATGTTTAGATGGGTGGAATGTTAGGTCTTGGTGAAATCTCAGCGGATGATACGACAAATAAACTTAAGGAGACTTTGGACGTAGTGAGGAGGATAAACTCTCAGTTCAAAGATCCGGTATATTTTTTGGACCCTGAATTGGAAAATATTCTGGAGTCGCATGCATTTAGTGCAGAAATCAACTTTTAGATTTTTGACCGTTATTAATAACACATTTTTTAATTTACTGCATTCATAACATTCTGTAGATCATTTTAATGATGAATTAGTGAGACTCATTCGTTGATGTCTTATAGGACCTCACTACCTTCGTTTGTGTATGCATTGCTGAATTTTTGTCTCTCTATGAAACGGAACGCCTTATTCAAGAATTAACGAAACAGGTCCTAATTTTTTCATGTATACTTCTTTAGCAATGCTGTTTCTCTTATTCACTGACGCTAAAAGAAAACTTGCAGGACATCGATACGCACAATATTATCGTTAATCAATTACTATTTCCGGAAGAAGATGAAAGTGGTTGTATAAAATGTAAGAAATGTTCGGCAAGATACGATATACAGAAGAAATATTTGGAACAGGTTTGAATCAACATTTTAAAATATTTCTTATTTTTGGAGAAGTTTTATGCATAGAAAAGAATTTTTATAATGCTTATCATCTTGTTTGCGACCATCGTTTTGATCTTATCACTGTTAACAGTGGTACAGAAAGGAATGTATTTTGTTTATTGATTTATATTTTAGATTGCTGATCTTTATGAAGACTTTAATGTAACTAAACTGCCACTACTTGAAACCGAAGTTCGTGGTCCCGAACAGCTGCGCAGTTTCAGTCGCTATTTAGTTGTCCCATATGATTCAAACGCTAATTCCGTTAATGATTTAATGACTCGCTAATATTGCTATAACTTGTTTTTTGTTTTAAATTGATTTATTGCTGTGCTTATTGATTAACGTGAATTTATGCTGACCGTTGTGATAAAAAGAAACACAGTTTTATTCGAAAGATGTTAGTGTTTATTAAAACTTGATTTAGAAATTTAAACAGTTTTTAAAGGAATGATTTATTATATACTTCGTTTTTTTTTTTTGTTTTGAAATTTCTGCACTTAAAAGAAACGTTTAATAGAATCAATCCCTTAAACATTATTATAAGCGAATCAGTGGAAAGCAACAAAAATGGTTCCAAATTTTTCTAATTCGGTAGTCGTGGCTTCGGATAGTGTTGGCAATTTCCGCTCTCGCTAGGCTCACTTCCCGTTCCTGCTGGTCTGGCACTTCCACGTGTTCCAAGTTTACCAGCTGAATCTGGAGTACCTCGTGGACCTGCTGATTCATCTAGTGACTTACCATTACGGCCTGATTTACCTCGCGGTCCATAATTTTTTGATGAACCGTTCCTTCCTTTGGGGCCGCATTCTTGAGATGTTTCTACATTAATTAAGCTACCGGTGTATCACCTTTACCCTTAGAACCAATTTTTCCCATCTCACTGGCCGAACCCTTTGCTCCTCGGAGACTTGGTTGTCCATCTTTACTATCTATACCATTTTTGCCTAGCGCTCGTTTTCGTTCTTTGACTCTCTTAAGACCGAGCGTCCACGATTGTCCACCTGGGACTTCTGGACAGATAACAAGTTTAGTTCCTGTTGATTTTAAAATTTCTATGCATTAATGACTAAATAATAAATAATGAAAGAAAAGTATTTGTAGGGAGAAATATAAGCAAAAATTCTCTGAAAGATGAAATTACGAAAGAATGAATTTAATGAACGCTGAAAACATGATGGAAAGGTGGGAAAGGAGGGGGATATTGATTTGCTCGTTCCGAATTCTAAATGAAATTCATTCCACAATGGTGTCAATCTGTCATTCTATGAATAAAAATTGAAAAACAAAACCAGAAGGATCTATTTATCACATTACATTTGCCTATTTGAAACAGAAAAATAAAATAAAGCAGGCATATCTGCCTTTAGCATCAAAATAATTTTTTAAATAATCAAATGTAATTGATCCTTCTAAACTTTCATTTTCTTTGTTCACACAAACCTTTGAGTGTGATTATTTCACATAAGAAATCAGAAATATTCGTCTAACTTAACGATAGTTAATTAAAATTATATTTCAAACTAATCATCTCGTGGCAGACAATCAAAGACCATCTGACGTGTTCTGTATACTTTTCTCTTTTTAATAATTCGATCCGACGGATTTTACATCCTGCTTGCATTTCTCTGTTAGCTTTCCGACGCTAATCAAAACATGAACTTGCAAGGTTCACTTCAAATAAAGCATAATTAATTTGATGAAAATTCAGAAAAACTGCAGTAAAATAAAAGAGGAGAAATGAATGGCAATTCATTAACTGCATTTTATTTCATGAAGAAAATTCGATACTGTACAATACAAAATTAAGAAAATCACAGATATTTACAATCAACACCGAGGACAATATACGGCAGCCTGATAAGTCCATTTTCCGGAAAATGCTTTATGCGGTAACTGTATTGATGTTTGTTGCTTTGCCTACAGATGTCAATCAATGAAAACATGATGAAAACATTATAAGCCGCCAGACTGCTTAATAAGTGAAATAATGCATGAAAATACGGTGTTCCTGAAATATTTATGGCAATGATGTTTAAATATATCAAATACTGAAATTGAATTTTATGAAGTTTGACCAAAAGATTAATTTCTTTATACCATCTTCACGTATCACTGCAATAAAATGAAATGAAAGTTGGAACTGTTATTTCAATCATTGTAGAAAACAATTCGATTTCTCAGCAGTTTGTCTGAAAATATTTCCATGCAAATAAAACATACCCAAAAGAAGCCAGAAATCACAGAACGCTCGATCAGATACCCAACAGATGGAAGCAGCAATCCACAATATCGATATTTTCCGTGGAAAGCTGATGATCTCAGGAATACCAGCACTGAAATAACAATCAATAAACTACTCGAATATATTGCTAGAATACAACTTTTCAGAATTCAAATACCGTTTCTCAGTATCAGGAAAATTTATTCTCAAAAGAATAACTGAAAAATGGACTCACTTAGCCGCTTCATGATGAATGATAGCAACGCTCGGTATGGACCATAACATTAGTACCAGTGCATTTAATGATGGCTTCACAAAACAAAAAGTACTGACCAGTATGGTCAGCGCTGCTATTACGCAGCGCACTCTACCACTGTAAATTACAGATAACAGCTCAGAATTTATTGATTTCAATGATTTCAGAAACTGAATTTTCAGTATATTACATGAAAATTATGAACGAATGGAAAGAGAGATTAATAAAGGAATGACACGGATGGAAGCATACATGTATTTATGATATTGCTTTGGATAGAAACTGAAAACTGGAAAATAAACAGCCAAGCATGTCATCAACAACCACAATATACTAATTTCATCAACTAGCTGGCCTGAAATAAATCATATAAATATTTAATTGATGAATATTTTCGTCTGCAAGCAACTTTAAATTATTTATAATATTATGATAGGTTAAAAGATTTTCTGTTTTGCTATACACCTTCGAGATCAATGCTTGACATTATCAATTTTTAGCTTCGTAATTATTAACAGGAAATGATAAGCAATATTGATAAGTAAAAAAATTCACCAAAAAGATTAAGGGTAGCATGATAATAAGTAGATGCAATACCATTTACAGTAAGAAGGATATGAGGTATAATTACCATCCAGTTAACACTCTCAACATATGGTCTTATCAGGAGTACATTCACAAGTGGTAACATTATCAATGGTAAATTTGTTATCTGAAATATATTAAATTATCCAATTTATGTATTAAATTCTAATACTTGAGAGACAATGAGCTAGAGACTTTTAATTTGAGTAAAAGGATAAATAACATTTTTTTTAACTAAAATAAATAATGAAAGATGATTTATTGGAAATATAATGCTTTGAGATAGCATGCAATTATTGTCATCGAAAAGAATTTGCATATAAAATTACTATTCTCATTCTAACCTTTTCATTTCGACTTTACTACTGAATAATTTGATATTTCAAATTATGAGAGGAAAAAAGTGAATTTTAATTCATATTTAATTTTTCATGCTGCGGCTGCTTTTTTTGTTTTATGTAAGCTATGTTTACTAAAAATATGAACAAAAACAACTGACAGTGTTAGCGAATTCAGCAACAATCGAGATAATTTGATATTTGTAGGCGCTCTCACACCACGTATGTCCACTTTCGTAGTCGAACCATCGATCCAGTCGCATTTTAATCGACTCCAATGGTTAAGAAAGCTATTTGCGAATCTAAAAATTTCCATTTTATAAATGCTATAAAATTATAATTTGATAAAATTGCGATCGACAAATAAGAATTTGTAACTCGTTTTTTATGCCTAATGCTGTCATGACGTATGTTAAAAATAGAAAGAATCTTACTATTCTGTCCAAAACTAATTAAAATTTAAAAAAGTAAAATTAAAATTTTTTCAATATGTTTTCACTTATTTATTTAAAATACTTTAAATCTTTTAAACGTCCACCACATATATATTTTTTTCTTTCAATGATACAGTATATCGGATGCATGATTTAGGAAATTCTGCGCAAGAAATTTTTATATAGTCGAAAAAACTGAAATTACAATTGGAAGTGAGAACAACTAATAAAGCAAAGAAAAACAAAAAATAGAAAGTACAGAGAGGAAAATTGACAATTAAAAGTGAAATGAGTTGCGAAAAATTTGAAATCTTCTTTTTGCTATTTTCACAACAAATGCGTTTTTTATACACATCATTCGAATAAATCATTGTTAATAAGAAATTTTTTAACTCGAAATTTGAAATTAAAAAAGTACACAGACTGATTATAAATTATGCATTCACATCAAAAGAAGAGAAAAAATGAAGTCTAAAACAAGTCTACCGCACCCAGCAGAATAAAATTTAAAACATTAAATTATTTAAATAGGGTAAAAAATTTTAATTCCTCGCAGTTGCTAAATTTAAGAGAAATTTATTTTGATGGCGTCAGACAAAAATTATCAATATCCCCGGAGCTATAAACACGATATCCTTTTATTTATTCCTTGAAGTTCGGTCTTCCTGTGTGATGTATTGTTCATGATGACTTAGTTGAACATAAAGAAAAACTTTGCTAAAAAACAAAATATGAATCAAAATTTTCTTATTTTGTGAAAAATGATTTGGCCTGATTCAATTAGATGAATCTGTCGGTTTGAAATGATTCATTGAAAACTGGAACTAATTTATTTTATCAACTAAAGTGGTTTTTTTTGTTCGCAGCAACTGAACATTGAATAAGCAGGCCTACAGTAATCCCGCAATAACTAAGTAATCGATAAACTGAAATCAAATAACTCAATATAGATAGTATCTCTTTATCATATCTCAAAGAAATTTAAATTTAGACTTGTTTACATTTTTCATCCAAATATATTATAAATAATTTATATTCTTGATATATCCTCGAAATGAATTTGAAAATATTTTAAGTATATAAATTTAGCACATCAATTAGGAACGAACGATGTATGCATGGTGATGTTCATATACAAATAATTTCGATTGATGCCGTGTTTTTTAGGCCAAGTATACAAAATATTCGAACGACATGATGAATAAATAAAATGTCAAGAAAGATAAATTAAGTTTTGGATTCGTTGATTTAAATAGCATTTATTAGGATTTGAATTTTGTTTAACCGCAAAAAAAATTTTGCTTTCATTGTGTAGGAAAAATTTTATTTCAGAGAGAAAATTTACCGGTTTGATTTCACTTGATTAATTTAATCATTCAGTGTTGGTGATACTGATCATTGTTGAATGTGTATTGATATAAATTGGAGATTGTTGTGCTTCGATTAATATTTTAGCACACTTTAAAATGCCAACCAATTATATCTTTAAAAAAGAATGAAATAATTAGTAAGAAAAGCAGACCTTCGTTGTAAGTTCAAGAAAAATGAATTAGGAAAGTTAGTCATTAAAAGAAATTTGGACCAGCTGTGCCTTATCAGCCAATAGCAGTGATATGATTGATATTTTTTTACAATGTTAACTATAAACTTTTGAGTCTACTGAGACAGTATGTTATTGTTTAAAAAAAGTATATTATTGCTTGAAAAAAATTATGAATTGTCATAAATATTTATGATGCAAAAAATCCATTAATTCAAAATTTAAGTACTAATAGAAAATTCCAAAATTCAGTAAAGTATTTTAAAATGCCACTTCTTTAATATGTTTCAAGCGAACATGGTAAATGACTAGGATGATAAATTACTAAACATTCAAAAATAATTTCGGTGTTTGGAGAAGAAAAAAAATGTAAAATTCTTAGGTGATATTTTCCTTTAAATGTATTACACAAACAATGGCGTGCATTATTGATATTATACTTCTAGACATTTCCAGAAATTCGCAAATTCTATGGATATTTGGTTTCATAAAAGCCGAGACAGATATTTTTTTTGTTTTAATGGACAATAAGACCATTCACCTTTGAATGAAGGAAATGGACAATAAGATCCTGCATTTAAATGTAAATGCAGTTTAGTATTTGAATTGTTAACTTAGAGTGATTTGGTGTTCTATCAATACACAGGAATGATTTATCCTAACATCTTTCAGTTACTGGAATAGATTTACCATGAAATGGTATTAATATGAAAGAGGATGAAAAGAATTTGTTAAAATTATAAAGATGGTGGTTGTTTGATGATGAAGCCATCGCTAAGAACTGCCTGCTGATTGTAACAGAGTATATAAAACTTGTTCTTCTTCATTGGGCGTAAAAACTTCATTTCATGTAATCTTTTTGCATATTTATCAAAGTGATAGATCATGATAGAAGAAGTTACTGAGTTAAAAATGAAAGTATTCGTAAAAGTTTTCGTCGAAAAATTTCCATATTTTCCAATTTAAGACGATCGCAGTTATTCATCTATGAATATGCATGCATAACTTAGTAACTTGCAATCCAAATAATCACAATGATTCATTTCTTAAAAACTTATTATAATAACTTGGAGGATGGTAGCGGTAGTTGTGAATTAGAATGTATAGAGAGGAATAATTGATATATTATTATTTTATCAGGCACAAGTGAAATTGATGATAAAAATGCATAAATAAAAAATGATTCCATCGTATCGAAGTACAACTCATATTGCACTAAACATTAGTGGTTGTCGACTGCCCAAATGACTTAGATCTTAATAGTTGTTGCTAAAAGCATTAGCCTCATTCTGATTTCTTCAATCAATCTCGAATCCAAAACAATCTTTATATTTCAAACTTTAAAGAAAAAAATAACTAGCAAAAGAAATATTCCATCTTTCCATCTAGCAAAAAAAAAAAAAAAATTCCATCTTTCACAATTCGATAACTAACTGCTATCCTGAGAAATTACTCTGCAGGTATTTTTCTAAAATCAAATTGATAGAGCAAAAAATATTTCACCTGCTGTAATCAATCATATAATGATATTATGCATAGTGCGCGTGTACTGTAAGAAATTGAAAAAAGTACTGCAGAAGTGCAACGAAATCTGTAATGAATTGATATAGTATGAGCTGTTCGTACGTATACATCAGTTGTAAATTTTTGTAGAAACTATTCTATTTTTGTATTCTCCCGCACTTAATTTTAGCTAATTTATCATTCAAGATGGATTAGCTGAAATTATGTAAAGGGAAGTGCAGAAGTTCTGTTTCTCGTGACATCTTTTAGGTGCAGTGAGACAGAATCATTTTGAATATTTCCCACTATGCTATTAATAGAATCTTAAATAATCGTTGGCAATGCAAAAGTTTCGTGATTTGAGAAAAAGCCGTAATTTATAGTTTTTTAAAATTAATCAGTTCAAGAAAAAAATAGAATGTAATTTTCAGAACATGGGAGAGGAATAGAAAGCAAGAAAATACCAACAATTTAACGAGAAAGGAAGAGATGAAGAAAAAATTTATTTTTGGTGTAAGGGATAAATTTAATCATAAGATTTCGAAGAGCAGATAAATTTAAACCTTTTCATGTTGTGTTTATAATTACTCTTTCATACTTTACTTGCATTCAATAACATGATTTCGTTGGCATTTTGCATTTTCACATTATTATCATTATAAAATAAAAGTATTTCTCCATGGTTTTTTTTGCAAAAAATGTATTTCTTTACCTATAAATCCAATAATCTTTTGCCCTACTAAAAAACAAAAATTCGAAAATTATAAAATGCTAATCTATAGGTATTTCAATCACTTTTATCGATGATCAGAAATTATTGTTTGCAAGAGAAATTAAAATTCAGGTTCGGAATTCAAAACATATTTGTTTGCCAAACTTAAAACGCTTAACATTTGCCTAAATAATTTAATTCCTTACCACTTATACAATTATCATTTGCGAGCAAACAATTGATTAACTGCTGATAACCTGATTTTTCTGCGCTATTCCTATCGATTAAATTTTTTTACAACAAAAACTTTATACCAAATTAGCTAAAGAAAAAATATGTGTAGATGAAGAGTTGTTATTGAACCATAAAATCTATTAAAATACAGAGAAACATTGCAAAATTAAATTCTAACAGACACCTTACAATAATCAAAATGAGCAATAAATATAAAAATTGTTTCATTTCCCACAAAATTCTCAATAACTTTCAATTTTTGATTTGAATTTATTACCAAGGTCATCAGGATAATTAGCTCAAGAATTACCTATCGATATTGCACCAATCTTTCTGTAATCTAAATTTTTAGAGAAAATAATTTAAAAAAAAGAATCAATGGATTTGAAAAAAATCAAAAACAAAAAAAAAAACAAGAGCTTAGATTTTACACGTCATAATAAATCTATTAATTTAAAAATCTGAACAGAACTGAACCGGTCGTTATCTCAACAAAACCTACACGGATCATCGCTGTACATCATGCATATCCGTGTTGTGCGCTGCTACCGATGATTACCGGTAATTCTTTTTTTGTGGAACTAGTTGTAGCAGAAAATTTCACACTCATCAAGAATTTTAAAAAAAAGAAGAGAGAAATCGATCGGTGTATCAACAATGGGAAGCATATGTCAGATTTAGCTAAAAATTCAGAAAAAAAAATCATCAAAAATGCATGGCATCATTTCCGCCATCTTTTACAATTATATTGAACAAACTAAATATGAGGTCATAAAGATACACATCTCATTTTGAAAATTGATGCGAACAGCAATAACATTTTTGAATTTTTTAATTCAATTCAATTATACATCAAACTCATTTTTAAGTTCAGCATTTTGAAAATGAGAAATTAAATAACTTCCCTCATGTTTTTTCCAATTTAAAATAGCTTATAAAAAAGCATGAATTTATTCAAACATTTGCTATAATGAAGATTTGATGATAAGAGTATAATTGTAGCTAACATGAAATATTTTGCTAGAAAGTTGTTCCATTATTTCAAATGAGACAAAAAATTTTATGAATTTTATTACCTAATCCCTCGCTTATCCAATTACAGCGTGGGGCATAATCCATTAACTTTGAAATTAGCATTCATATACGCAAATAACAATACAATTCGGTTTCATTTTGCCTGAAGAAGTTTAATGTATAATTTTCTAATGGAATAATATTCAAATAACTAATTTGAAATTCTTCAATTTTACATTCTAGCCGATCCTGCCAGTGCCATTCTGATGGTCTAAAAGTAGCACATCAATTTTATCCAGAAGTGTTAAAAATTCAGTGAAATAGTACAGGTTTTCTTGAAAAATGATTTCTATCAACAAAGAATTCAGAAACAGTGAGTGATAAATTTAGCCATTTAATCAATAAAACAATTGAATATAACAAGTTAGTATTTTCAATCTCTTATTGATTGCACCTTATAATCGTTACCAACCCTTTATGTATTGCAAAAAACAAATGAAATAATTGGCAATAAAAAAAGTGACCAATCTGAAGAAGTCCGTGCGTTTATAATAACTTTCTCAACTCTTCAATTTGAATATTCCAGATTCAATTCTAATTTTAAATTTTCAACATTTCGACTAACAATTTATAACAAAAATTTTGACAAAAAATTTTTCTTCCCAATTTTTAATCAAATTTTAACATTTTTATAGATTAATTTTCTCTTCATTTTTTTCTTTGTTTTTTCACCTTTAGCATTCAGTAAAATTTATATTCATAAAAAAGAAAAAAACTAACCGACGATAGACTCTTGTAAAATGCTTCCACTTTCTCCCACACCTTCATTCTCCTCAGACCCTTAACCTCCAACATTAAATCCGATTCTCTCTCCCTCTCCCTCTCCCTCTCTCTCTGTCACAGAAATGACAAATGGATCCTCCTCATCTTCTTCATCTCTCCTACCTCAAATTCCTCACTTACAACATTTGGCACAACAGCTGCAACTTCCCCAAAATGCTCCCTTTTCATAAGCTTTCCACATTTCCTCTCCCAATATTAAACTTCCTCAGTCGTACAGCTCTTACGTGTCCTTACGTTTACTCCATCACATACGTATGATTTTAGACTGTCCTGTATTCCCATTAAAATAGAGCTAATTAAGACGCACTTGAATCATACTTTTATTGTGAAATACCGATTATTAGGTGAGTGTAACGTAAGGTTACGTTGAATATGATCGATCGATTAGTTAAAAAAAATATGGTAGTTTTAATTACAATGCATATTCACTGTTTATTTAGATTGATTTCCATGTTCCTTGGTCATGGACGTGTCTTAACCTCTCTGTCTAATCTTCTTGTTATGTGTGACCTTTTCAGTATCACGGTTCTTTGACTGTATTTGATGTCAACTGCACTACCTAAATTCATTCTGTATTGCATGGATGCCATACTATCTTGTATTTTTTAAAGTCTTTCTGTTTTCTTCAGTGGATATTTTAAGTGATTACCACTCATTGTAAATTGAAATATATGCATGCACTTCATTGACATGCAGCAAGAAAGACCGTGAACTTTTCACTTTGAGTAGTACAGTTGTGCGAAAATGTACTTTGATAAAATGTCACAATATATTAAATTGTCGTTAGCTTAGGCTATAATGATTTGCTGTTAAAACATAACTTATTTTATCAGCACATTCGTAAAGATAATATTGATTGAGAGAGGCCACAATTCAAATTTGAATTTATAAAATTTTCCCAGTAGATTAGCACTGAAATGTGATTTTTCTTATTTTGGAATAGAAACAGCAAGCTATTTCATTTGTCGATGCTTAGATCGATCAGGCTTTTTGGAATCCCTTTCATGTGCAGCGAAGCTAGTGGTGACGTTATGCGACATTGTGAGGTGTGATGTGTTGCGTATGATTCAGAAGAATCATACGTCACCATGTTAGGATTCAATAGAAATCAATTTGTAATTTTAAAATATTTAAATTTGTTGAAAATTGAATAATTTTCAGGGATGACAACATTATGGGTATTAACATTAGGTGGTGTGTTGATGTGTGGAACAGTAATGATGCATATGGCAAAGAGCATGCCGAGTTTGCTTGTGGTGACAGTTGCAACGGAGGAGACAGATGGCTTGAAACGATTAAAACGCACGGCTGATGCTAATGACATCAGACTAAAAATATTTGGCATGGGCGAGAAATGGCAAGGCGGTAATACTCGCATCGAACAGGTGGATCGATTTTGTTTGTCCTTTCAAACATTGTCTTTCTATTATCGAGTTAGCTAGAGTTGTTAAAGTGCTAATTGTTCTGTCATCTTTTCTCAGAATTATTCTCTGAAATGAAATACGCTTATATTTCATTTCTTAAACTTTACTCATCCAATTAATGTTAGTTCAATTGAAAGAGTAAAAGAAAAATCTGGTTGCTTGAAGTGCTTTCAAGGGAATCATTTTCAGGGTGGCGGACAGAAAATACGCATTTTACGAAAATCTTTGGAAGAATACAAAGATAGGAATGATTTAATAATACTGTTTGTTGATGCGTAAGTGTTCAAATTTAATAATACAAATATAGGTTTTAAATCTATATGTACTTATTTAAAAGATTTTGTCACATATTTTAAATAGGATGAATTAGATAGTGAAATTTAGTGGAAAGTTCCGAATAATCGATGAGGTTTCTTTTGGTGCTATATTTGTGTCATATCGCACACAGACTTTTAACGAATTTTGAAATATTTGTTTTTTCAACACTTCTGAATATTTTCAGTTAATGACAGCCATAAAATTTATTGCAGCTACGATGTGATATTTTGGGGCAATGAAGAACAAATTTTGCGGAAATTCTTCACCTTTTTTGATGGATTTCGTGTTGTATTTTCATCGGAACCATTTTGTTGGCCTAACAAGAATTTAGCTCCAAAATATCCACTTGTTAACTTCGGCTGCAGGTATAAAGTTTACAAGCACATTAGCTCCATTTATTAGACGGGCGCGAAATACTTTTTGAATTATAAATATTAAAATGTTTTCAGGTATTTGAATTCTGGAGTTTTCATGGGCTTTGCCCCTGAGATTTGGAGCTTAATAAACTACAAAGACGTGGAAGATAATGATGACGATCAGTTATATTACACACATCTTTATTTAGATGAAAAAATACGAGTAAGTTTGTCATCGTAATTTTTTCATTTTACAATTCTCTTGGTTTTATGCAACTTGCTTATTATTGAAATAGATTAACTGTATGATCATGAGCATATGGAAATGTCTTTGTGATTAAAATTAAGGACTGAAATTTTTATGAAAACATGATAACAATTCTACTCCTTCCAATTGTGACTTAATTTCCAAAAGCGTTTAAAGCATTATAATATATCAAACTTTATTTTAAAGCTAATGTCTTGAAAGTAGAATAATTACCAGAATCGTTCCTTCTCCTTTTGTACTTAAGTGAAATGGATGAAAGTTGAGATTTTAAAGGTCATGTAAATATATGCAAAATGATTACCAACATGTGTATTGCAAGAATTAATGATGGTACGAGCATTGATAAAGCAAAGCTATAGATAATACGATTATGCTGCTAGTTCTCGTATCTTTCTTCTGGGAACAGCCACTGCTTGGTTGTTTTAGTTATTGTGACTTTCTAGTCTTTCTTTTATGGAAAAAGCTTATACATCACAATATTATTCATGAAATCGTTTTACTGGATTGGATCCTATCGCTATTGATATTTATTCTTAGCATCGTTTTCTTATTTTTTTATATTACTTTACTTAATCGTTTCCTTAGATTTTTATTAGATTTTTGCTGAAGTTCTTTATTTCGAATTTAAAAAATAGCAGAGAATTTGGAATACATGAAATTCATTTAAAGCTGTCACTGAGAATGACACTGGATTCAATGAGCATTCTATTTCAAAATTTAAATGGCGCATCGAATGACGTGAAGTTGGAAACCAGTGATGAAAGAAATGGAACAAATTTTGTGAGTATTTTTTATATTCTGTGAACAGTTCTTTTCTGTTTTGAGTGGATGTGATTGAACAAGATAACAATTTTTTTTTCAAAGTACTGAATAGGTCGAGGTATATTTTTCGAACAGAAAACTTATTTCTAAATTAAATTCATTGCGCATTGGGCCTTATTTCAGATCTACAATTTTATTTATAACACATATCCTTTGGTTATACACGGAAATGGTCCAAGCAAACTCCATTTGAATCATCTCAATAACTACAATGATCCGCTCA
>UPTC01001442.1:0-15862 GCA_900537255.1 Acanthocheilonema viteae
AGAGTTGAAAATGTCTTCTTCATCTTCTCTCACATTAAAAATTCTTTATGGCAGTGAGACGGGTAATGCTCAGGATGTCGCGGAAACATTATGGAATGATGCACGGTATCGCAATATCCCTGCTGAAGTGCATAACTTTGGAGATTATGCGGTGCAGGTCTGAGAATTTCTTCCGTTTTAATGAGAATTTTTTTCTTATTTTGTTCAATTAGTTTGTTAGTTAGTATTGTAGTTTTTTTCGAAGGTTTAAAAATTTTGATCATTTTCTGGAATAATTAGATGAGTTATCTGAGATTTTATATATTAGTTGCTTAATCATAAAAAATAAGAATCGTTCTTACTAAAAAAGATACGGAATGATATTTGATATGCAATGATACTTTTTGTAACATTACTTACGGATTTATTGAACATTGCCAGGAAGATCTGTTTAAGGGTAAATAATCTCACAATCTCATAAGTGAGTTTAAAAATTTTCATTTCTATTTTCGCATCAATACTGACGATATTCTCGCTTTATCCTGCGTGTTTTATGCTATGTGTTTTTGTTTTTTGATTGCTTATCTATTTTCAGAATTTGAATAATGAGCATTGTGTGATATTTGTAGTCTCAACCAGTGGACAAGGTGAAATGCCAGCTAGTATACGTTACAATTGGAGAATTTTATGTTGTAAAACGTTACCTAAAAATTTATTGCAAAATGTAAGTTTATGTTAGATTTTGTCAAATAGAAATTTTGTTTTGAAATTTTTTTATTGCTTCCAGTGAATAGTTATATTGTCTTTGATTATTAGAGAATATTCTTTGCTGTTTTCTTGGTTGTATTTTTTTAAGCCGTTTCATATTTGAGAAAATTTTTGCATTATTTAAATTATTTGGTCAGATTACTTTAAGTATATAGCATTTTTTTTTTGCTTATTTAGTGGAAAAACTTTCCTTCTTATTGTTGTTATATTTTTGTATTAATCTTTAGTTCAACAGAAGCTTCGACCTCATTGGTAGACATTTGATAATTTTCAGATTTACTTAGCTGTCCTTGGTCTTGGCGACTCAACTTATCAAAAATACAACTTTGCAGCGAAAAAATTGTACCGAAGGTATATTTATCAAATACATATCGACAATGTATATAAACTCATTTACTTTCTACTTATTTATATCAACTGCTTAGAGCATATCTTTATTGTTTTGTAACTATACAATATCATCTGAATTGGATGTTGTAGGCTAAGCCAGTTAGGTCCATCATTTTTGATGGAATTAACTCTAGCCGACGATCAGCATGAATTAGGCGTCGAAGGAACATACGAATTTTTTCGGGATAAATTATTTCAACAAATCTGGAAAATGGATTTATATCCGGTAGAAACGTTTTGTGATAATGAAGCAATTTAAATTTCTTTAAAATTTAAAAACTTAGGATTTAATAGTTTTCTCATGCATCGAAATTATTTTAAAATTTTGGAAACATAGATTAGTTTATAAAGTGAATTGCTGGAAAATTTAATCTATTAGTTTTATAGGGTATGGTTTTAAATCCTGATGATAGCAAATGTTTGCTATCGCGTTATGAAGTCAGTTACGATGAGAATTTTTCTACAGTTCAGAATGAGAGCAAAGAAAATTCTTTCATAGAAACAGCAATCGTAAACAATAAACGGTTAACAGCGGAAACTCACTTTCAGGTGTTCTAGTTTAAAATATGAATAAATTTGACATAACAAATATAAGCCGAATATAAGCCAAAGCCAAAGAGTTTACATAAGTTCTCATTTTGTAAAGTTCTCATTTTTGTCTTAAGTAATCATTTAAAGATAATTAATTTCCTCTACTATTCATTTAATCTGTTGAATTAAATATTGTTATATTTTCCGGATACACGACTGATTACAATAGCCATGAATGTGGAAGAACTGAGGTAGGAATTTCATCATCACATATTTTTAAATTTCCAAAAATTTCGTAGTTCCTAGGACTCTGTTTGAATATTTATGAAATTATTTAATGTAAGAATATAAATACTATTATTCACTTGCAGTTATTCTCCTGGTGATGTGATAATGGTACATCCGAACAATCTAAGTGAAACTCTCAGTATAGTCTACAAGGCGTTAGATATTGATGATGATCTACTAGATCGGCCTATCACATTACGCTCACGTGAAACTTACATCCCACTGCCTCCTTCTTATCTGCACAAAGGTAAAGATTTTTTTAATAATTTCCAACAAACCATGAAAATCACATTTTGAAATACTTTTCAAATTTTGCTTTGTAAAAGCAAACTATGCTAATATTCAATTTAGATAGTAGCTATTATTCGCTGTTATTTTCTTGCTTAATCAGATATAATTTTAATTTTTTCATACAGATTCAGTCAGAAATACTTTTTCTGATTTCGAAAAAAAATATCTCAAATTTTACCCCAAATTTTAGGTACATTATCGTTACGGAAATGTTTTGAATGTTATTTTGATTTGCAAATGGTTCCACGAAGATCATTTTTTCGAACGCTCGGAAAGCTGTCGACAATAAACAGTGAGAAGGAACGACTTCAAGAGCTAGCAAAATATATTGTAAATTATAAATTTGTTTATAAATTTAGTATTTTATCTTACATACATTCGTTCAGACACTGTTATTCAGGATGATTACATGGATTATTGTTGGAGGCCGAGGCGAACAATTGCGGAAACATTGCGAGACTTTCATGCAACAGCTCGAAGTATACCCGTGGAAATGCTTTTCGAAGTTTTTCCTCCTATTCGCCCACGGCCATTCAGTATTGCTTCATGTCCTCTGACACATGTGGCCATCCAATTGCTCGTTGCGAAAGTTAGCTTTATCATTAGGCAAATAAATAATTATCTTTTTGTTTTAATTTAACTAATTCCTCAGATTTTAAGTACAAATTTTATGTTATATTTACAAATGTTTCTCAAAAATTTTTATATCCCACGAAAAGTGATTTGCAGGTTGAGTATAAATCAAAACGAATGACAGCCACACGATTAGGATTATGTAGTAATTATTTAGTTCGATTACAAGAAGGTGATGCTGTTCTGGTGAAGATTCGTCCAGGAACATTTAGGTATTCTTATTTTGCAACTGCACAATAACTAATTAAATACGCACAACTAATGAATGCTTGTTTTCTAATAAAAAAGAGAATTTTGAAATTTAAGGACTTCAAAATTTGGAATTTTTTCAAAATTAGGGAATACAATACTGTTTAAAAATTACCGCTCTATTAAAATAGAAAGAGCCCAATAATTTTCATTTATATTTTGCAGGTGGCCTGCTAAAAACAACACATTGATTTTGGTTGGACCTGGTACTGGTGTTGCACCATTTCGATCAATTTTAGCTTATCGTAAAAAGTACATGTTGATTTTTTTTACGCAGGTTTTTCTCTACGGGCATTGTGGAAGGTCAAAATTCAGATTTATCGAGCTCTGAATAATAAATGAGTAATCTTGAAAGATGCTTGCCTAAGACAGATAATATAATAACTTTTAATAAGATCTGAATTAAGGTTTTTTAGTAGATACGAAGTTAAGCAAGTAAATTCCTTTAATTAGAACTAAGCAAATATCCGTTAACTATATTTTGGTGAAATAAACCAAAGTGTGAATCAAGATTTGAGTTCAGCATATTATTTTAATCTGCCGAACTCAAATCAAACACGAGTGAAGCAGATTGATATTTAATAAGTTAATATTTACTGATACTGAATGGAATTATCTGTCAAACAGCTCCATACCTGTCATAAAGGGGAATGAATTGTAATCGTTCTTTTTTTAATTTCAGAACTTTAATTTGTTGAGATTATTTTAAGGCAATTATGCGATGAGAAAGAAAATTCGATATTATTCTTTGGGTGTCGAGGAGCTCAAAAAGACTTTTATTTCGCTGAAGAATGGCATATGTTGACAGGAGCGCGCATTATAACAGCATTTAGTCGCGATCAGCAAAATAAGGTGCAAAATTTGGCATTTGCCTTCCTTATTCTGTGATCCATTGGCATTTAGATGCTTTAATTAATTTTTAATTTGATGTGTTGACGAATAATTTTGTTCAATTCAATTCATATTTATTAATATGTTGGCAAATTTGTAATTTTCTCTATTTAAAATTTTATTAGAAACCATTTTGAAGTATACTCTCCTAATTTCATTCCTTCTTTTGGCAGACATAAGGGAATAAGATAACATGAAATGTAATACTGCAACATGATTGATGCAAAAACCAATTTACTATTAATTTTAATGATCTTTCGAATTCTAAATACTAATGTCATGTGTACATTAGTATTTAGAAAAAAAAGTTACATAGCAACTCATTATCGTAAAATATTTTGATAGTTTTGCGGAAAAATGATGTTAGCAATTGATATATATGATTTTGCAGATTTATGTACAAAATAAGATTGAAGAGTATGGTGCTGAAATATGGGACCTTTTAAAAAATGATAATGGTAATTTTTTGTATGTCACTTAAACAAAATATTTGAATTATACTCGTATTCTTGAAAATGAAAAAATAGGGATTAAGTCGTTCGTACGGTAGTATGCTTTCTCTGAAAAGTCTTTTAAACTTATGGGAATTATTATGGAACAAAAGAAAAATTCACAATTATATATTGATAATTTTGCTCAATGTGAGATAATTTCAACAATCTTCCAGGATGCCTTTTCATAGCAGGAAGAGCTAATGATATGCCACTTGAAGTAACAGCAAGTATAGAAAAAATTGCGGATGCAAACGGCGAAAACGGTAAACAATTCATACAAATGCTTGAAACAAAAGGTAGACTGCAATATGAGACATGGAACTGAAGGAAAAGATTTTTTTCCATGATTTATATTCGGTATATAGCATTTTAGAATAGAAGAATTTAAAAAATGATCATTTAAATTATTTCCTATGAAATATGTACAGTTTTGTTTTTGTATTCAAATTTGTACTGTTGTAATGCGCTTATTCTATTTAGGAGTATTTAATGTGAAAATGTTGAACAATGAAGCTTTTTGCTAAGCTTTTATCAGATAGTTTTTCTTTTCTTTTTTGTTTTCTCTTTTTTTATATATTTAATATATATGATAGTTACTAATTTTGCAGTATATGCCCAAATATAGTTCTGAAAAATTTTCCAGATTATTTTCTTTAAATTTAAAAGGCAAACATAAAAAAATGGGACTGTTAGGTTGAATAGACAAATTCAGTTATTTTTTTCAATTGAGATCCAGTTATCTTTTTTGTTTCAACAGACTCAGTCATCATTTTTCAATTGATTTTTATCGATGAAATTGGTAATAAACTCAAATATTGTTGATTTTATGAGTATATTGATCTCTCACGATTTGTTTCATTTCCGAAGTAATAAATATGATATTTTTCCGAGAATTTATCAATTTAGAAGTGAAGAAATAAGATTGAGCGGTTATTTAAATTTGAAGTATTGTAAATAGTAAAGTAAGAGTGATTTTCTTGATTCTTTAGTTATGTCTGTCTTTAGCTGTAACTTTCGTGATTCTTTAGTTACGTTTATCATAAATAGCGATACAAATGAAAGATAAGAG
The DNA here is from genome assembly GCA_900537255.1 of Acanthocheilonema viteae. Classification (NCBI taxonomy): domain Eukaryota; kingdom Metazoa; phylum Nematoda; class Chromadorea; order Rhabditida; family Onchocercidae; genus Acanthocheilonema; species Acanthocheilonema viteae. The sequence goes on from UPTC01001442.1 coordinate 5,584, forward strand.
ACATTATAATCATTGCCTTTCATGATATGAGACGATAACTTTTCGGACCTTGAATCACTATAAAATGTATTCCGAATAGATTAAAGATTTTAGATTAAAGACCATCTTATCTTTTATAATATATTTCACCGGAAATTTTTCTTCTATCTTGCGCATTTATCTACAAATCCATATATCTCATTCACACAAAAATTTGTTTTAGGAATACATTAATGCTTATAAATGTATTTTTTTGTCTTTCCTGAAAAATTTAGCCATATATCTTTACCAAAATGACAATGTTGAATTTTTGTCATTAATTCCAGCCATAATTATGGAAATATTTGCACTTTTCTATAATCATTATGTTCGTACATTATTCATCCATTATTTATAAGTTTCTCAAATAAGTGAAATGTATAGCATTAATGAAGCATGGAAAAAAACAGGTACGGAAACACTGATTATATATGTGTTACAAATATAAATTCACCTTTCAGCTCAATCATTAAATGAGAAATAACTGTGTTGAATGAAATTGGATTAGAGTGTACCATCGTATTTTCGTGATTCTTCAGGTATTATTTTGTAGACAGCAGTATCTTCAGGTATATCTGTCGTAAGTTATAGTATGTATTCATTATTCATTTTTTTGATTTTTGTTAATTTTTGAGTAACAATAATGAGTGTTGCAATTTGTTAAAATGATAACTTAAGATAAAGAAGCATTTGACATAATGCATTTTAGCTAACACAACGATTCAATAATTTTAAAATAATTTAAAAATATTCTGAATTAGCAATTTAATAAACTACTACTTTTTTGAAAAGTCATTATCATTCATTAATTTAGAATTTTGAGAATTTAATAAGAATGGAACGAATAACATCTGTTGGATTATAGAATTCGGAATGTTTACTTCATCGTTAATGATAAATATTATCAGATATACATGATATCCTTTAGTCAATCATGGATGGAAATGTAAACAAAGCAAACTTTCTAATATTTATTATAGATTATTTCAAAATATTAAGCAATTCTAAAATTCTATTCAAATCGATTTAAAAATACTGAATGAACAATACTATTCAGCCCAGTTTTATCTCGATTATTTAGACAGTAAACACTTTAAGTACATACGATGTCACTATGGTTTACATCACAGTTATAGTGAGACCATACTGATATTATGGTTATAGTATATCGTAGTTATAGCGACATGGTAGTTGAAGTGACATCATGGTTGTAGTGATATCATAGTTGTAGTGACATAATAGTTATAGTGATATCATAATTATAGTGATATTATAGTTATAGCAACATCATTAACGAGAGTTATAGCAATATTATCAACGAGAATTATAGCAATATCACGAGTTGTTGGAAAAGACAATCACCAAATTTCTGTCACGCAAGGTAAGTAAAGGCATCGTCTGTTTCAATGTGTGTGTGTGTGTGTGTGTGTGTATTTATGTGTGCATATGTGTGTATGTGTGTGTGTGTGTGTGTGTATGTGTGTATGTATGTATATGCGTGTGCGTGTGTGTGTGTTAGTTTGATGATGCGCTTGCCAGTATCACAATAGTGAGAGAAAGAATCCCTCCGGTCTGTTTGGGGAGGTGTTTATGGTTGCATTGCGATATATTTGTACGTGTTTTATATTATCTCCTTAATAGTATTTACTTTTCGCCTATTTTGCATAGCATTTTATGGTTTCATTGAATTAAATGCAAAGCAATTACGATAATACCATTAGGTTAGAATGATAGGGTGATAACGATGGCGATGAGATGATAATTGTGATAGTGAAATGGGGATGAGGAAGAGAATTTACAATTGGGAAAGTGCCGACACATCTGGAATTATGTGGAAGTTAATGAAATGGAACCATTACAAGTAGTAATTTTACTTCTTCTTTAACTCTCTGCTTTCCGCTTTTGTTTTTCGCCTCTCTCTCCTAACCTTCACTCTTTTTTCCTTTTCTTCTCTTCCTGCATATTCATTGCTATTTCGTTATTTGTATTGAAGACTCTTATTCCATTCTTTTCTCCGTTAAGAATGAGTAAGACCTTCGAATATTTGCAATTGCTGATTACAATAATGATAATAATAATAATAATAATCATGGCGATAACAACGATAATAATTATTATAATTTATGGAGATGATATAATAACAATAATAATAGTATTGGTAGTGGCAATAATCAAAATAATAATGATAATGTATGGTAGGCGATAAAGGTGATATTGATAATCTGATAATATGGATGATCAATAGTAAGACTATTATCAATGGTAAATGATGACATCAGTTACAGTGAGGAGAGAAATAACATTGCCGACAATATGGTAATGATAATAACGATGTTAAGAACAAGGATTAATAAGGACGATTACTATGCCACAAATATGAATCATATAATACTTTTATCCGTATCATTGTTTTGCATCTCCCGATGCCGGTAGCATCATCATCCTTATCACCATTGTTATCATTATCATTATCTTCATTATCATCACCGTTATCATTATCATTATCATCGTCATCATCATCATCGCAATAATGATCACATGTGATCATTCGATGCCAAATTTAGTTGGTAACTACCGTTTACAACGCTTTTCGTTGTTTTAATTTTCTTTTCTTTTCCAACTTTCTTCATTACGGTTATCAATGACTGATTACAATCAAAAATAATTCCTTATCGACAAAAAGGCGTTCAATAAAGTTGATTGATGTTATTGACTGAACTATTCCAGTGAAACATTACGGGTCGAATGTAACGACTGATAATATTTTGATAACGCTTATCATTGCGGACTTCAAATGGTGTATACATCATCTATATAAATGCTCAAGCATAGATGTGCAATTGAGATATTTATGGATTTTAAATTTATGTTTGCTATTATATGTATATGTTTTCCATTTTAATCATCTACACTTGTATTAATATTTTTCATTCTTTCCTATATATCATATTGAAAAGATTAAATTCAATTAAGTGGAAAAAGCAATCATTAGTTATAAATATTTGTTAAATTCTTAAATTCAAATATGAAATGTTACAATTGCCTAAATTATTGTCATTCTTTCTCCTAATATTTGAAGTCTGATAAGGATTTGATAAAATTTTTATAATGATAAGACTGAATATTAAAGCAAAAAATGGATCTCTTAGTGATGTCATTTGCACATTGCCCAAAATTTCTTTAACTATAATAATAGCAATTTAACTTATAAGAATCTCATCCGTAATTTAATTTATAAAATTGAATTAATGAAAATAGTAGTTATCGCTTTTTTGCTTCTGCTTCTTTGTTTAGTTTTTTTTTCATAAAAAATTTTTCTTTAGTTTTATAAAAATATTTCAACGACACTTTTAGAAGTGATATTTTATCATAATGAATGATAATAAATAATCGTGCAAATTTCAATTACTAGTGCCATTTGTGAAGTTAAGTTTATCGAAATGCATGTAAGTACCGTTTAATTATTAATTAGTAATAATCATCCACTCCCATCAATCAATAATCTGTTAACAAATGATATATGGTATGTGCTGACTGTCGAATAGCCGCATCTTCTTAAAATTCTCACAAAATATGCCATCTTCTTATCTTAATCTTTCCTCCTCTAACCTTACTTAGCTGTTCTTTAAATTTAAACAAGATTACTTATCTTTATTTATGAATTCATAATTTCAAATGATAAGTGATCGTTCAAATCAAATTTGTTTATTAAATCGAATTCATTTTCTTTTCTTTTGTTTCGTTTTCAAGATTTTTTTAATTAACAAAAAAGAAAATACGCATTTAATTATCAGTAAATCGTAATTATAAGTTTCATTCCTTTTTATTAATTTTAAGCAATTCCTTCTATTTGCCTACATTGTCATAAATCTTATCCATTCACACTCCGTTGTAATTTCACTGATTTAATTCTCGAACATTTTAAATAGAACAATTTTCACTTTAATGTCTTCTTTAATCCATCCATTCATTGAAATCATTTTTTTGTCACAATTTTTTTATTATTTTTCTGAAATTTTCATTTATTTCATCTTGAAATTTTATAATTTTTCAAAAAAAATTCAATTAAACAATTTATTTATTATTGGTTTGATTATCATTTCTTTTTTCATCATTTTTTTCCATCTCTTCATTTTTTCTGCTTCATCTCTTCCTTTTATTTATTTAACACGGCGAAACTTTACTGCGCAATTTTGCTCCTATCAAATTTTATTATTTTCCTTTAACAGTTACTGATTATTCACACCTTTAACATTTCACAGTTCGATGATATTTTTTTATGTATGTAAAAGATTTAGAAATGATTGTATCAAAAAATTTTGTAAAAAAATTTCAATTAAATTTATTTAATCTTTACATTCTCTTACAATTTTTATTCTTAATTTTCAAGCGATTCTTTTATCTTATTTTTTTAAAATAATCTATCTCACATTACTCTGATTTGATTGATATTGATTGTCCACTTTTCAACAAACTATTTTTTTTCGTACTCTCTCTTTTTTGAAATGCCATATTCTCAATGACTAATTTCAAGTTTATTATATATTTTAAGGATTCCATCTCCCTCCTCTTTTTTTTGTTTATGCTATCATTCGAACAGCTGTTCATTTTTATTTCTGATTTTTCAATTTTAAACCAAACTACACAAATTCAAAACATATGCATATGTAGTTCAGGAAGTGTTAAATTTTAACTTTTATTTTCGCTCATCTTTTCACAAATTATAAGAGCTTATTCCTACTAATATAAATTATTCATTTCTTTTACTGAATAAAAAATAAGGATAAAAAATAAAAGAAATAAGGAAATATTCAACCTCTATTTTTAACAATATGTCTCATAAACAATATTTCTAAAATATTGAACAGATTAAAAATTTTGATTTAAATTTACAATTTTATTGCATATTTTTCCACAATGTTTACATAACATATGCGTAGAAAAATATCATTTGCAGTTTAAAACAAAAATTGTTAGTCAAATAGCTGTAGAAATATGTAAAAAAAATTAGTTATTTCAGTTTACTATTTATTATTATTAAACCATAATTCATATTCTTCAACAATAGAAATTGTCTCAAATTAGAAATAATCCCGTAAAATTTTTTTTTGCGACAGCAATATATTGGAAGAAATAGTTAAAAAAATTTTCCCTTTCGAAACTTTGGAGTTTTTAATTATGGAATTTATTTAACGATTTAAAATCGTTATATTTTGTGATATTTTATAATACCACAGTAGTTGAAGTAATAGTTCAGTGATATGATATGATGAATAGTTCCATGATTCTCTATATTCAGGTATTCCCTTCAAACATGCCAATTTGTGTAATGTAGATCAAATCACATTAAACAATAATTTATACACTGCTATAAATAGCTAATTAAACCTTTCTTTTATGCTAAAGCACTACTCCTATTTTATCCCAAATAAAATCTTATATCAGATTACATCGTGTTCTGTACCAAATTAGATCTTATCTATTTTTCGTAATAGATCAAATCGATCAGATCGAATGTTTTTATTTTTGTTGTTCTATCAAATCATTTTATTCCATTCTTTTCCTTTTTTGGCTAATCATGTTTAATTTACAGTTTAATATAATACTACAAAAAAGCATACTTTTTCTTAGCTTTAATCTTGATAGTTATAGTTATTAATATATTTTAAAAAAGTTGTAAAATTTGTAAATTATATAATTCCACTTAAAAACACCCTGAGGTAATTTCTTCTTCCAGTAAAAGGTTGTTATCGTTAGGATTGAAAGATGTGTATGTATTACCGAGAATTTACTGTATCCGTTTTAAGGAATATAATATACTAAATTGATGATCTATTTTTTTCATTTCTAAAATTTTAAATATTTTATTTCTCTTTTTACTAAGCTGTTTTGTAATGTATATCTTTCTAATTATCAATGCATTTCTTTAAAAGAAAATATTGTGGAAGAATATTCCGGAAATTTCGTCATAAAGTTTCAGTTTAATAAAAGTATAACTCATCATTTTTTTTTTGCTTTCGAAAATTTTTAGTTTGTATGTTTTGTTATCGAAAAAAATTTTTTTTCTTCAATTAATAGATTATCTCACAGATGACTTTCTAACTGGTAATGTATGATAATTTAATTAAGTTAATTATGATGTAGTAAAAAAAAGGACATCTGTTATATTACTATAATATATATATTTGTTGTGGATGGCAGTACCAATGAAATTTCATTATCAAACTACGAAGTGCATTGAACCGATATGAAATTTGAAATTTTTCGAATTTTAAACAGCAATGAAATTGAAGGAAAGATAAGAGGGGAGAGATGGTAAGAAAGAAGTTGGTTGAGGAGGGGAAGAATGGAAAAGAGGAGCGAAGTTATTGCAAAAGTGAAAATTGATTTGAAGAGATGATTTAAATTTCAATCTGTATTTTGTCATTTTTTCTTTTTACTGTTAGCCTACGTTCTTCTCCTTTGCTAAATTTTCTGTTTTTTGAAAAAATTCAGCGGAAAAGAAATTAATTTTTATGCTGCGATTAGTTATTTCTATGATTTTTATTTTGGTAAAATTGTCAACTTGTAAGTTGTTATTTAAGCATTTTTTTTTCGTCATATAGCGAAATTTATTTCCACTTGATTTAACTTTCATCATTTTCACTTATTTTTTTTATTGACTAAATACTCATCACTTATAATTCTAAAATTATGCTATTTCCCTTTCTCAAGTAGAATTTTTTCGATGTTTTTCTTTTTTTCAGAATTTTTTGAACCTCTTATTTGGAATTGTAGCGAAGCAATAAACATTTAATATCTCATATTTTAAAAGATGTATTTTAATTGGTATTTGATTACATGAAGTCAGTATTAATGCTAGGCTTTTATAATATAATTTGTGTTATTGGAATTCTCAGTTTGAAATTAGCAACAAAAATGAAAGATTGATCGATCGATTACAAATTAAGTATTTGATTATTTGTAAATTAACTATGATGTTTCATCATGAAAAATCCCTCTCACTATCTTATTATGAATATAATTAACCATGATTGTATTTTTTTTGGTATTTGATATGTTTATGTTTTGTAAAAATTTATTTGCAGTATGAGTTCACAGTTCTTTATATTTCCTCCTTCATACAGAAACCGTTCAACTTTTTTAAATAAATCAAAATTTGCTGATATTATAGCATTCATATTATAATATCATGCTGATATTATAGCATTGATTCTATTCGGTGATATATTAGTTGTAGCCGTTAAATTCTTTTATCAACAATATTACAAAATTATTCATATTGATTAGACTTAAATACTTCATCGTCAATTTCAGTATTGCATTATTTGATTGCAAATTGACGCTGTCCATGTTGCTTTGCAACAAAATTTCAAACATTTTCTCATTATTTTTTATGAGTGAAATTTTTCAGAATTAATCAAACAATTATTTTCATCATTTAAATAATTGCAATAGATTATCAGATTACAGAAAGTAATATGAAATGTATACTTGGAAAATTCCGTCTTCCATTCACTTAAAATTCAGTAAAAATTGGTTAAATATCTAAAACTTCGTATTACTAAAATAATTCATATAATTTTGGAAGGTTTCAGTTATCATAAAAAATTGAATCGAATCGTTGGAATTCTGAGGTGTATTCATCCTGAAAAATATAATGCATAAATTTTTCCTCATTTGAAATTTCATTTAAATCTTAACCTGTTGCGTGTTATTTTTAATCAGTATGTTTAATCTTCAATATCACGTCAAAACATATCATATATGTAAACTCGTCTTTTATATAATTTCCTTGTAATTTCTAATTTTCATCAAATTGAAAATTTCGAAATATCGGGAGAGATCATGCTCATCATCATTATCACCATTATCATCATCACCATTATTTATTATCACTAATATTAATTTACGTGATCTGTTCCGATATTTCGATCGATAAATCTCGGAATTTTATTCTTGATCAAAGCTAACAATCAATCTTTATAATTATTACTCTATTTTATCAGTTATATTTTTCATGTTAATATGTAACGAGAAAAAAAGAAACAAAAAACTACTGCGGTGATCAGGGAGGATATCCCGGGATAACAGTTACATTTTGCAGTTGTTCCAAAGATTTGTTATCAGTTGAGTTGATGATTAACTGTGTTAAATAACTGCCAGAAAATTGTCGAAAAAGTATCGATATTGAAACTGATCAATTATCGAACTATCCGATAATAATCTCATCAAAATATTTAATTGTAATTAATCATTACACTAAATAACTAAATATTTAAGGTAAGTAATTCTGATTGTTATGCTTTTTCTCCCTCTTCCACTCTCTAAACATAATTTTATCTTAATGCTGCGAGAAATGGAAGTGATGATATTGAGAGAGGAAAAAAATTCCAGTATCAAACTAATACTGATTGATAATAATGGCAATAGTGATAATGATGATAATAATGAAAATTAGTAATGACAGTAGTTTGGCATTGTTCAGTTATCATCATTTCGTGATTTTTTTTTTCGAAAAATTAAAATTATATTATTGTTATTGCTATTATTCTTATTATTATTATTAACATTATTAATTCTCCATAATAATAATGACATATACTAAAATCTTTTTATTGCTGCATTCCCCTCTTTTCTCCTTTTTTCTCTCATGTTGCTTGACGTGCATGATCTTTGTAGTTTTTTTTTCTTGAACAAATAAAATTCTAATGTTTAATGTTTGTGGTATTGTTGTTGCTAATAATCGATATTATTGCTTTTTATTGTTATCATTTTATCTATAAGCATAAGATAATTTGAAATATTAAAAAAGACTGATATTAAATTAATATCATTTTATTTTTTAATTCTCCTTTGCTAACAATTCTTTTTTTAAACCAGCAATAATTTTACAATACCTTTTTTGTAAAATTTCAAAAAACAATATATATATATATATGAAGATTTTTGATTTGATATTGAAAAGCTACAGTGCTAGCAAACAGTAGTAGTTCCGTTTTTTTGTGATTCACTTCAATCTTTTTTCTTGGTAAACAATCTTTTTGTAAGTTCTCGATGGATGAGTTCTCTTTCAAGTGAGTACTTAAGTGAAAATCAAATTTAAAATAATTTCATCTCATATTGTTAGACAAAAATGCGCTCTTCTAAAAATATATATTAGATATATATTGATGAGAAATTATGCTACTCGGCTAAATTCTGAAAAGTTTTATTTCAGATTATATTTATGTTCTTTATTTTAGGTAACTTTAATTTTTGTCTTCATTGCATGTTTAATCTAATAAGTTATATTGATTTTGAATTGTTTTAATTAATCCCACGTTTATTTTAAGTTGTCAGATTTTTCTGTCCATTTTTCTTCCTTTGTTTCTTTTTCATTTTCTTTTCAAATTTTTTAAGAATAAAAAAGTGAATACATTAATATGGCAAATGTTTGTCGTACAAAATGTTTTTTGGTATGGTAAATTTTATCTAAATCATCTTTTAAAGATACTAAAAAAAAATATTTCACTGATGAAGCAAAAGATATGAAAGACAGTTGTAATATGCTCGTTTCTGCTGAAAAACAAAGGAAAAATAGGAACGATTGCTATCTGATTGTTGATTTGTTTCTTTTTTTCACATCTTTTTTCGAATAATTTGCATATTTTGAAATTTCGATCAAATGATTTATGTTTTCTTGAGTTCATTGCCGCACCATGCATTTTTCTTCCTCATTGATCGTATCATTCAATCTTTTTCCTCCTTATTTTTTCTTTGTTTCGCTATTTCAATAGCGTTATTGTTGTGTATAGCTACTAACGATAATAATAATAGTGATAATAGTGTGATGATTATTGATAGGATAGCAATAATGATAATGATAATAATAATAATAGTATGATGATGATTATTGATAAAAAAGGGTTGAAATATAACAGATAATAAAGGAGCATTTCCATTTGTTGCTAGTAGTAAAAAATAAAAAAAAGAGAAACGATAGTGTAGATTTGAAATGAAAAAATTTCGATACGATCAAATGTTGTATGAAAAATTTTACCGTGCTGTAAATTATAACAGAAAACGGAATATATAGGTGGAGAAGAATTTCAATTCAAACTGTAATTTAAGTCGTATTTAAAAGGAGCAATTCTTAAAGAGAACAAAAAAAAGCGAGGGAAAGGAGGTGGAAAAACGAAGAGAGGAAAAGAAAAAAGATTTTCAGTTTTCTATTTGAAAAGATTCAACCGTAGAGAAGTGTCTGCTTTGACTATATATA
>UPTC01001444.1:0-15780 GCA_900537255.1 Acanthocheilonema viteae
GAAATGCTTACACGTTTAACTTTGCTAAAAGATGAAGTGCAAAAGTCAGTACCAATGTTCGAACTTGAACCTCACTGGACAAATATTGTTCATGATAGCGTAAGTTTATTTGTAAAATTTGAATTTAAAATGCTTTTATTACAATATAAGAATGATTTGTGTTAGCTAAGATAATATATCAAAGCATTATTGGAGTTAATTTTGTGAAATTTTAAAATAAACTAAAAAGATATTATTACTATTTCTGTCAGTCAGAACTTGATCAATTAATCAAAAGAAAAAATTCTCACAGGATTTTATTATTACATAGCTGGGAAGTTCAGTTTGTTTTATTTAAATTGTCAAAATTATAGGATGAATTAAGCAAACATGCTTATGAACAGCAGGAAGCCATTTGGGAATTTGTTACAACGGAACATCGATATTTGCAGGCAACTAATCTTTTCGTTATCAATTTTTTCTCTCTAAAAAAAAAAAAAAAGTTTTTTTTGAATATTTTCTAAAGAATTAGTTATGAATATTTGGTAGGATAGTTTTTTCAGAGAAAAAATTGAAGATTTAATTTAGCAAAAAATTAGAAAAATGTGTTTGTTTGCACGAATAATAACAATAGATTTTAAAATTAGTAGAAATAAAATTTTAAATTTGAACTATTCTAAATATGAGCACAAACGAATAAACTTCTAGAATTTTATTGTTCAATTTTACAAGCGTAAAATTGAAAACTATTTTAAGCTTCTAAAACAAATGAATGAACTTTGTCAATGGTTTCTAAAAATGCAAGAAATTGGTTATATGCGTGATATTGATCCGCGTCGCGTCTTTCTTAATTATCCCGAACTTTATGTTCATAATTCGAAATTTTGGAAGAAAGCGGTGCTACCAATGCTGCAAACTTCAAGGTTTTTTTTTTCCTCCAAATAATTTATTCAATTTTTTTTCGCATATTCAATATAATACATTCGGAAGGTAATTGTTGAAAATATTTAATAACCCCTAATTTTACTCTCCTGCTATTTGTCTATGAAAAAAAAAAATGCTATTTATTTGAAAATATAGTAAATACTGATGATAATATAATCACCAAATTTTGCTTCTTTTTTCAGAAATAATGGCACTCCACTTGACCCGGCAATCCTGAAATCCGGTTTTGAACGAATTGATGAATGGTGGCCTTGTTATACAACTTTCATTTATGGACATGCTGATTGTCATAGCTACGTGCAGAAATGTCAAAAAGAAAATGAACTATTTCGTGAATTTGTTACGGTATTATATTATTTCAGTTCTGAATTTCATTTGAACAATTTTTATGGAACAAAAATTGTTCCACAAAAATTTTTAATAATACATTATATGTATACAATTAAATATTATATACATTCATCACATCTTTACCGGATTCGTTAATCAAATACTTCAAACTAATGAAATATGAATTAAAAGGAAGATTGATAAAAAAAAAAACACATAACGCTTCAAATTTATCACAATTAAATTTTCTCTTAACATTTTAAGAATTCATAAATTTTTCAAGAGTAATTTAATTCCTGTTTAATTCAGTGAAAATAACATAATCAATTTTCTTTATTTGAAATTTTTTCTTGATTCGAAATTTCTCTTGGTTGTTTAGTGGGCAGAATCGCAAGATACGATGAGGCGACAACGTTTATTAGACGCTTTAACGAATCCGATGCAACGTCTTACGAGATATAGCTTACTCCTTAAAGCTGTTCTCAAGCATACTGTTGATGATACTGAACGGGAAACTGTTCAGGTATTATGCTATTATATTTATTTTTTTAATTATTTTTACATTTAAATAATAATGATTATCACAAATTATTGTTTAGCTTAGCTAAATTGACTCATTTATTGATCAATAAATTTTTGATTTTGTTATATTTTCATTAATTTTTCCATCTAATTTGCTTGACAAATTTAATTTAGGTATCATTAAGAAACGAAGTTGATAAATTACTTTTATTAATCTTTAGAATGCTATAAATTTCGAAATGTTCTGAAATCAGTCATACAAGTTAAACTTTGACTTAACATTTTAGATCTCAATATTTACTGTAATATATTATTGACATATCCTGAAAATTTCAAATTTTCAGGATATGATAGTACGCATTGAAAAAGCAACACGAAATGTTGAAGAAACATTGAATAACAATGATTTACAAAATAAACTCAATGAATTATCGAAAGCGATTGAAAGTTACGAGGCTGTTGACTGTGAAGAATTCGAAAAAGTAAGTAATGGTTTTAATTAATCAACTTATAATGTTTTAGTTTTCTCTTCTCCTTTCCTGGATGACGATAATGTTATCATTTTTACTTCAATTTTCCATCTTCAGCTGACTTTCTATTTTCATTAATCGTCACTTTATGAAAATGTAAATACATTTACTGGAGAAAATCACGGAAATGAAGGAAATACATGATAAAATTAGCATTAATGTGCTGATAAACCACTTAATTTTATCAAAGAGTTTTGTTTTTTCTTTTTTTTTTTGCCCTTTCAGTTCATTTATTTATTTTTCTCTCGCTTTATATTTTTTCGTAATATTTATGCTAATTTTGGTCAATCAATTAATTATACCGTGCAATTGTTTAAATGAAATTTAATTTCAGATTTTTCCATTTAAATGTTATATTCGTTTGGCTGATCCAATGCCATATTTTGTGGGACAACCACAATTTCGTCGTGTTTATTTGCGTGCTGATTTAAAGATGAAAGATGGCAAACAGGGAACAAAGGTTTTATTTAAATTGTGAACTTATTTATTTCATTATTTAAATTTAAAACGAACAAATTTTACATATATTTTTTATCTTAGGTTGATGCACATTGCATTCTATTCACCGATCTCTTCCTCATTTGTAAAGCTTCAAACAAACGTTATGATCGACTAAGAATACTTAAGCCACCAATACATATCGCTAAAATGTGCCTTCAGCGATTTCCCGACTACTGTAAGTCCCATAACTGAATTTATTTTCATATTTAAATATTTTTAACTATTTTTTTTTTAATATTTCTCTCATTTATTTGATTTATTTTAATTTCATAAAAATCCAAGTGATTATTGTTAAAATTTCTATCAAAATCTGGAAAAATTTTTTGGTAAATTTTTGAAATATTCTCTAATTTACCTATCTAAAAATTTTACAACTTACTCAATGTACTCCTAACTTCTATCATTTAATCTTTTATCATTTAGGAAAATAATTAATCAATTTGGTCTTTTCTTATTCTTATGCTATTACATATCTTGCAAAAGTTATTAAAATTACTTATCACCTGAACTGTTCAGTAAGGAGTAAAATTTTATTGATCAATTTAAATAAATTGTATTATTTGTCCTAAAATTTATTGTGGATATCATTATGGGATGAGAAATAAAATTATTATGAAATTGAAGGATGGAGAAAGATAGAAATTGAGAAGAGATAATGATAAATTTTACAGCTGGCTTTGTAATAGCACCGATTAACGATTTCGGTATGCCATCAGCATTATACTATCTATCGACTCCATCAATTGAGGAAACCCGAAAATGGCTTGAAATGACTAATATGGCGCTAAGGGATTTTTATCGCTTGAAGTATAATTATTTTTATTTCTCATTTGAAAAAATTTCTATGAAAAGGAGGGAAGAATGAAAGATTATACGTAAAAGTTAAATTGGTAATTTTTTTTTTTAATACACACAATTCTATTCATCTCTTTTTTTAGGCCTTTAAGTCCGCAGCAATGTTTGTTAGGTATTTCGATGGGATTATATAATGAGTTTGGATTAAACGATGATACAGATCATAATCGTTCCAGTAATAGTAGTGGTAGTAATCAAGATTTAATCAATCAAGAGATTATACATCGAAAAAGTTCCAGTATGGATTCTCAAATGATTGCTGAACATAATCGTATTGCCAGTATGTTTCAATTTCAATTTTCACAATAATCAATTGGAATGATACGAAAAGAGGGAGAGAAAGAGAGAGAAAGAGAGAGAGAGAGAGGGAGAGAGAAAAAAAAAGGAAAAAGCAATAACAAATATATTTCCTCATTAATTTTACCTTTTAAAGATAGTAAAATAAAATTTATCTCTAATAAATTGTCAATTTTTCGATGTACGAAAAGTGAATACCGTATCATCAGCAGATCAAATTGATCGATTATTAAAAGAAGGACAAAATGTTGGTAGTGGAATTTGTGGCAATATTAAAAATAATTCTTTATCACATCATAAATTAGCTGTTGTGGTCAATGATGATCGTTCATTACCATCATTAGTTAGCACAACATTAAATGGTCAATCAAAATCATCCACAGATTTACATTTTGCTTCGAAATCTGTCGAACATTTGGAATCACCAAATGTACATCGTCGATCACGATCAAATTCTTCCGGACCAACTAATGCTGTTAATGATAGGTATATTATTATTTCATTTGATATCTCTCCTATTACTCATCTATTTATTTATTTATTTATTTATTTTTTAACATTAATTTTTTAGACAATGTATATGAGCAATAATTTGATATATTTGATTGGTTAATTTTTCAGGATTTCCTCGAATAATTCATCGAAGTTAGCATTTTCCACTCATTTATATGATAAAGAACATGCATATGTCAGTGATACGCCACCATCCACATCGTTGGAACATCGAGAAAGATGTGGTGATCATCGTGCATCCCAAGGTACCTTAGATAGTAGCCCAGATTTTTCCGAGCAACGAATCGCTGAACGACAAGATGAAATGGTGCGATCTTCCTCACCTTCAACTATCATAGCTAATGCAAATGATGAAAGTGCTGGATTATCATCTTCTCAGGTAACTCTCTTTTACGTTGTTTATTGCTATAGTTTGCGAAATGGTAGAATTATATTTCTGTAGGAAGCTAATTTTTGATTAGTTGTAGTAGTTCAGAAATCAATAATAAAAAAATGTAGCAAATTTTACACTATCCTTTAGGTGTTTTTGATTTAGGGAGTGATATTAGTATTGAAAGTTAGGGATTTCTTTTTTTTTTTTTAAATTTAAAAAATCTACTGAATATTTACTTCTGAATTAGTTGTAGATGTCAAATGCACGTCGTTTTGAACGACGTTATCATACATCAGATGGTATTGATATTACTAAGCCGAAGGTACCAACAAATTTGCCGCCTGGAATTTTGAAACGATTCTCCTGGAATGTTTCAACAGCTGTTGGTGGTTCATCCAGAAAAATAACGAATCGAATGAATGAACAGGTTTTATTTCTCATTCATCTACAATTTCTTTAATGAATTTCTTTTTTTTTTCCAGAATAATAATATCAGTTCAAATTCCTTCATCAAATTATGCTCACATCATTTGCAGAATATTCGGCGTCAGTCACAATCAACGGTAGCATCATCGGAATCATTCAGCTCATCAACATCCGGTTTCAGTACTGCTTCATCATATATGGAAGGTTCTACTGTTACAGAGGAAATGACTCCAATAGGTGATTTTGATATGCATATTTCAACAGGTAAGAGATTTTTCAATGAAGCATTAAATTTATTATAAGGCTTAAATTTGTTAATGAATATTTCATAGAGTTATAGGCTTAGATATTTGTATCAAATAAAGATGGTAAAGTTTGTTTGATTCTAAAGAATTTCATTAAACAGCCTTTCTAATATTATTAGACAAATATTATAAAGTAAATGAGAAAAAAAAAATAGATAGATGTATTTTTTCTTAATTTAGAAAAGAAAATATTGCAATTAATCACTTGATCTCATTTAATAATTTGAACTTCTAATTCGTAATAATTGATAGTATCATAAAAAGATAGAGAGAGGGAGAGAGAGGGAGGAAGAGAGAGGGAGAGAGAGATTTATGTGTATTTGTTTGCAGTAGCAATAGGAGAACAATTGGAGGACGTAGCGGAAGATACGCGAACTCTGAAAATTCAACTTAGTGATGAGAATATTGATGAAATTGAAAAGAAAGAAACGATAACTGTTCCACCTCCACTTCCTGATGCACCACCACCGTCGTTAAATGGTAAAGAGAATGGAGCGGGATTTGGTTCCGCTACCGCTGCTCTTCCTTCCGCAACCGCAGTTTCAATACCGATAGCATTTAATAAAGGTGCTGAAGTGACAAATTGCGTTAAACAGCAAGAATTACTGAAATTCATCATGGATAATCATCTGGAAACCTCGTATGTTTCTCTTCAATCGTTAATTTATTTCCTCACAAATATCACAATTTTTTAATTGATTAAAACTTTTCTCTAGCGAATTTTATCTTTTTTTTTTTTTTTTAGCGGAAAGAATACTTACAATAATTTTTATTAAGGAATATTTATGCCAAACTTTTCAGTTACTATTTTATGAATTTTGTTAATGCAAGAGTTTCGAACTGAATATAAAAATATATTAATTATTGGTTCAGATTTAGAATTATCAGATTAAAAAGTAGAAAGAAGATGATATGAAATAAATTCAATTTTTCAGCGATGTATAAAGCAATTATCCATATTCATCATTACAACTCATACCTGTGACTACATAACACAATAACAAATCATTATTTGCGAAGAATTCGTCACTTAATTTTATATTACCTGTTTAGAAAGTCTAATTCCATGTAAACTATAAAATATTTTGGAAATTATCGATATTTCACACTGTTAAGTGGTGTTTCTTTTCCTTTATTTTATTTATCATATTTTGTAGTGATTATTAAATGATAACTTTTACTTGCGAAATTAACTACTGATTTTGACAGTTCCCATTATTTTTACTGCTATTATAGTTGTATCTGTGATATTCCCTCTTTATTACTACTTTCACTAGTACTCGATTTTCCGTATTTTTTTTCTATTCTCTTTATACATGTTGATATTAGGAATTCAGGGTATTTTAATTGAAAAAATTTAAGGAATTATTTCTTATGTTATCTTTTAAACAAAGATTCCTAGACCAACAATTCACTATTTTTGCATTATTTTGGGGGATTATTCATCTCATAGTGGGATAAAAAATATCATACAATCAAAATATACTTCGTATGTAGAGATTACGAAACTTCCGCTTCAATAATGGAATTTATAATTTTTTTTTCTCATTTAATATCATTTATTACTGCTATTATCATGTAAATAATAAAGCTTAAAGCAAGTTAAGTTCAAACTTCACTACAACGCTCTTAATGTAATCTAAATTCGAATGCGAGCCAGATCAATTCCTTCATTCAAGTTATTTGTTCCCTGTAACCATAAGACCTCAGTAGTCAATTAATCAATTCTAGTGATTGCACGAGTCACAGCTGTACATTAACACTCCCTTCATCTAATTTGAGACACTTCACGGCTTATATTGTAAAGATGTATTCCATGCACGATCCGAAACTCAAAAAAGTTACAAAATTTAAGTTTAATTAATTAATTAAAATGCAACTATGAAA
Source organism: Acanthocheilonema viteae (assembly GCA_900537255.1). Lineage (NCBI taxonomy): Eukaryota > Metazoa > Nematoda > Chromadorea > Rhabditida > Onchocercidae > Acanthocheilonema > Acanthocheilonema viteae. Next base: position 7,464 of record UPTC01001444.1, read on the forward strand.
TGAAAAGCTCATTAAGACGACAATGAATAGATTACCGAATTTATTGAATTATATTTAAAGGACAAATCTGTTTTAATAAATCGGAATACAACAAAAGCATGAAATAAAGACTGATAAGCTTACACCTTAGTTACAGTGTTATTACTATGGAGCTCAAACTATTTTATTACCAATCAAAAGGATTCAGGGAAGTCCCAAAATATTACAATCTTCAGATTAAAGAAAAAAGTATTATAATTTTTCCCCAATCTAAGAAAATTCAATTTTGTCTTTAAAACTGAAGTGAACTTGAAAATTTCCTCAGCGTTTTTTTTTCAGCTTAGGAAAAAAATACGACTTTTTACGATAAGAATATTGTGATTTTTGTCTGCTGAAGTTCGAATCGCCATGAAATTCAAATTTTGTAAACTAACATTAAGATTCAAATACTCGTTCATGTGGTTTGTCAAAATTACTAAACAACATTAACAAGGTAATGAAGGGAAGAATGCTAAATCATTTCAAAAAAGATCGAAATTGCTCATTAGACATGCTTTTGACTGAAACTCCCAGGTCATTGCCACTATTACGGTTATCGTCAGTTGATTTGACGGGTTTTACGGTTTTTGCCAATGTTCGCGGTATCAAATCTATTTTGCTTCGTTGATGCGACTATAAATGACAGTATAAAACCATAATTTTCGGCAAATCTCAAATGCTCAAATAACTGTCTCTTACGCTATGAAAAATCTTGAGGAACTAGAAATAATTAAATCAGAAATCACGAAAGCAATTTTACGAATGAATAAAAAAGAATAATTAAGGATAACCCTTGACTAGCTGACCCCGTTAAAAGACGCAAAGTTCATCAGAATTCAGCTTCAAGCTCTTTCTAAACCAAAGTTAAAATTAGTGTCCTTCAGCTGGCTGTAGAGACACTTACGAAAAATGCACATATTTGTGAGCTAGTCAAGCAAATATAAAGAGTGATTACAGATTTTTTAAAAACAAAAAAGGTAACTTACAGAACTAGTTGTATTGAATGATAACCGCTGCAGTTGCTCCTTTCGCTTCGGTGGGTTACTTATCGCAACTGATAATTTTCGCTCTGCAAAGTACATAGACTTCATAGATATTAGCATAGGCATGATAAAACTGTTGTTTTCGTGGAAAGAAAAAGACTATCAAGAATCTAAAAACCAGTTAATATTTGTTCCTATTAAAAAAAAACAGTCAAAAAACTAAAGATTAAAAAATGTATTTTAAGGGCTCGTTTAGCCTTAGTCGTTATGCAGTGTGTATTTTATGGGCTTAACTGTTCCCATCAATACAGCGCAAAATAAAACAGTACAAATTTAAAATTATACGCAAATAGTGCCCTTAAACTCAGACTGCACATAAAATAGCATATCACTCTGCTTTTACCTGAAGAACAAAGTTTCACTTAATAAAACTTGGTCCTGAAGTCGAAAAAATCTACATACTTTGCGACAAGCCAGCGGAAATTATCAAAACTTAAAACATTCAGACAAAAAGTCTGATAAACGTCAATTAAAACCATAAATGTTATGGTTTATGAAACACATGAAACACTGCACTGACAATGCTTCACATTGGTTTCAGTAAGCAGAACAGCCACTTTACTATAAATGAGCTGTTTTTTGATTATTCTCTCGATCAATCATGGACATTTGTAATGTTTTGTCAATTACAAGATCTTCAATAATTCTTGAATAAAAATATTTTCAGTTTGTTAATGTAGTCATTCTGAAGACCATATTTGATTAAAAAACTGCCTTGCTTAAGATAAAATTATTGAATAATAGCAATAATGGCAATATTAGAAAATGATAATTAAAATCAGTTCAGCAGTTATGAAATATCTACATTTGCTAATAAGGAAAGAGTGGAAATCATAAGATATGGTAATAAGAAATACTCATATTACAAAGAATATTTTACATGTATATATGTACATATATAAATAAATACAAAAATATGAGTATTTATTATTAAACAAACCTAAAAGAATAAGATCTTCGCCAGCTTTCACTGCCGCCGCAGCATCGTCATCGTTTTCAAATTCTATATATGCGCAACCTTTCGATTTACCAGATTTATGTGTCACAATACGAACATCACGAATTATACCAAATGTTGTAAATATTTCCTTTAAAAAAGAAAAAAAAAAACAAATTGATATCTTTTGTCTTGCTCCTATTTTCATGACAGATATGTCGGAATCTTTATTTTCCAGTTTGGGAATTTACCAGACATTTTACATAGTTCCATGTGAAAGTATATTTTTTGACGAGCGTTTTGTTCAAAATTAATTGAATCTTAAACAATAAATGTAAGGATTGAACAGCAGAAAGAAAAAAAGATAGCTCATAATGTAAAGGAGTACAAACCTTAAGTTGCTCCTCGGTAGCATCATAATGGACATTGTTAACAAAAATTTTATTTCTTTCTAGACTTGTACTGTAACGAAATTCAGCATTTTTTCCTTTATCATGCGGTTTATACTCTGAAATATACATCGGTCTGCCGTCAATCTGCTTTCGATCCATTTTCAAAGCTTCTTGAACTTCTAGTTCAGTTGAGAAATCTACGTAGCCAAATCCCTGAAATATTAGCAATTTCACTTTTTTGATTAAAGATCCATTATTTACCCACCTCCTAAATACAAATAATCATATTCATATGCACCATCAAGAATAAATTTATTTTTAAAATGATGTCAGTGTTCCTATTGAGTTGAACAAACAATGATAAACAGAACAGAATTTATCTGTTAACCAAATAGAGTTTCATATCGGTGGGATAATCAAATTTAAAAACTACAGCAACTGAACTAATAGAACGGAGTAAATAATACAAAGTCTATAAAGTAAACTATATAGAGCCCACTTTGTGCAATTTGCTCATCCCCCGGTAGACTAGCCGAACATCTTTCGCATTCGGAAACACTTCCTTCAATCTTTCTGTTGGCAACTTGAAATCGAGGTTAGAGACAAATATAGTATGACGCTTTTCGGAAGCTTCTTTGCTTGTTCCTTCTAAACTGACATCTTGACCTGATGTTATTTTTGACTTCGGTAACTGTAGAGGAAGTTGCGGAACTATAAAACCATCACCATCCACCTGCTTTTTATCGATATTTATCACCTAAAAGCTATTTAATAATGGTAAGTTAATCAAAGCCAGATAAGTATTAAATATGAAAACGATTTCCAAACTTGAACTGTGTTTTCAAAACTATTAACATTCCAGTAAATGGTGATAACCATCCACAAACTTCTCTGAAACTCAAACAACTCAGTATTCTAAATACAGTTCCAATAAAACGGACTACCGAAAATATCATTTTTTTCAGAACCATTTTTCTTTTTCTAGTTTTCTATACTTAAGCCAAATATGAATTCCATTTTTTTGAGTTTTAGCACCTCCCTTCGTTCCTGATATAATGTGCTTGATAACATAACGAAAGGTAAAATGAGACATTACATCACTTTTCATCAAAACAACGAAAGCGCTCTCCATCTCTACAATTTTTTCTAAAAAATACCTCATTCTTTCGCTGAATTTTTACAGTAGTTTCTGCTGTGTCGTTTAAAAACTCATCCTTATTCATTATGACTTTCTTTTCTTTTTCTTTCACATCCTCTTTCCTTTTTTTGACTTCAACATTTTCATCGTTTTCCTTCTTCCTCTTTTTACTTTTTTCCACTTTGTTCTTTTGCGGTCTCAATGAAATCCGAGCTGCTTGAGCGTTAACCTTTTCCAGCGCCTTGTCCAGCTCTTCGATAGTACCAACTTCTCTTTCAAACTGAATAAGAGCATCAAAGACCTGAAAAAAATTTTTCTTTCGTAAAGAATAAGTTATAACTTCCCTACATAAAGTTAGGCGGTTTCGAATCACACTTTGACTTCCACCTATTTTAAACCAGAACAAGTAGAATGAAGCACAGTTGAGTGTACTTACCATATATGGATGATCGCTTGCTGAATTGATAGCTTTGTAAAGTAGTTTACGAGCGATATTAACATCACCAAAAAAACGTTCTAAATTAGAAGCTTCAATCCAGGCCGCTGCAAAGTGACCACTTCCCGATGCCAAAATATCATTCCAGATTTTTCGAGCTAAAAAGAGAGCAGTAATCCTAACACTTAAGATAATTATGATATCTGATATAGCTCACAATAAAAAGATTCAAAGTGTTGCTAGTTAAACAACATCTGCTGATCAACCTCCTATCATCCTATAATATACCATTTAGTTCAAAATTGTTATAAAGTGAAACACGGAAATTATGTGAAATAATGTAATATAGAAATGAAAGTTGAAAAAAAAAAGATATTACTTGAAAAAATACCTTTCTCAGGCTGCTTTACCGACGTATATAAAAAGAGGGCATGGTTTTTACGATAATGACCTTTTGGACTGTCCCAATGAGGTCCAAATTTTTCGGCCAAAAAAGCTGCACCTTCGTCGAATTTTTCTAACACAACTGTATAATCACCGTTACCTACAACAATGAAAGATTTACACAGAAGATTTACGAAAAATGATGATCAAAGAGTATTAAGAGTTTGAAAATTTTGGTACCATTAATAAGTCGAACTTAAACACAAACTTTTTTTCCTGAACTTTAGAAGACTCTTACACAATTATGCTAATATGCTGTCATATGTAAAATTGCGATTGAACGATTTTTTGGCAAAAGGAAATTTTCTAATAGAAATGGAAGTTTTACATGCATGTTTTCTGCATGATATCTGTAAATGGATGGCAACCTGAAAAGCATACCTTGCTTGGCAACACGTCGTCGAAGCAGGTATATATAGGTACGATAAAGAGATAATCCTTCGTCTTGTGTTGTTATTGTACTTCGAGCATCTGCCCATTTGACATCTATTTCTTCAGGAGAGGCATTTGATCGTTCGAGTGCGGAAAAATATTGCTGCCAGAGTGTTGAGCATGGTGCATGACGTATAGAACGTTCGTATACGTCTACAGAAACCTTAAATCTTGTATTTTGCAAGAGGGTCGAATAACATATTTATGTTAGTGTTAGATGCAATGTTTATAGATGTGAATAAATAAGAGTAATAGCAGAGAAAATATATTTATTGAATGTCAGAACCGATAAATAACTCAGTACTACAATAAAACATGTCCCTAACCTGTGGCAATTTCAACGAAGTATCCAGCCAATTACCATATTGCAACCAGAGATCAGAATTTGGAGAAGCAGCAACTGTACAAAGTGTTCTTTCAAAAATCATTTGAATTCTTGCTGGATCGTTCACTGAAATATGCGTTTTATTTATAACAAAATATTTTAAATAAACTTTCCAAGATATGATCTGAATACAACATGAATTCATCGACAAAACAAGCTGAAGTTACTTTGCATTTCGAAGGCTATATATTCCATTAGAACTGATAATTTTTCATTTTCCTCTGTGGCATCTTCCAGACGCTCTTCAAATTCACTAATATCTGCCACGTGTTTCGCTGCACTCTCAAATGTTTTACGAAACTGGTCCGACTCCTTACCCTCTGAAATTGCAACAACTATGTTCAGCAACAGCAACATTTCTGACATATTTAGTGTGTCATTTTGTCCTGACTGTTGAATAAAAAAGAAAAAAAAAACTCACTGCTTTATGTATTTCATACTCAATAAAATCAAAAATGGAGCATATAATTTAAATTATATCAATTTTGTAGAATTAATAATTTCTAGAGGAAAGGATTTGACAAATAAATAATGCTACCTTCTATTAATAATATCCCATCATTAAAATAAGAAAACTAAACACAAATTACACTCAAATCAAAGTTACCCGCGAATGATTTATATTCATTCCATGATTCTTGTATACCCAAATGTGGCACACTAAGCAATCGTCCGTAAAGCGATTCCACATGCTTCCTCTGCTTGTCTTCGTTTTCACCATTCATCGAATTTAGAATCATTTTTTCAAAATCCAAATAAATATTCCAAATCAAAGAAGCACAGTCAGCTCGTAAACCTATTTTTACCACAGCTTCTTCCATTTTCTAAAATATTTTGTCTGTCAACACTACGCAAAATCCTTTAACTTGTTTTTCAAACTTATAAAAAAGAAATAACTGAAACTGATTTTTACTTTAACAATGTTCCATAAAACTAAATCTCTTATTAGTCACTTGAACATGCAATGTCAATTTACTAGCTTTTCAAATGAGCAAAACAGTTTGACGACAATATGGCAGTCTTTTCTAGGACATTAATGTATGTGATACAATTGAATTATTATTCAAAACTGTGGTGCGCTGAACGACCTAAAATCTAGAGAGACAAAAAATTTCCCATTTTTCGATACCTATGTTTTACTTCCTTATATTCAAATCTTTTAGTATGAATATGTCAAGTGCTCTGTTACCTCTCTCGCAAAATCAAGAGATGTGCCACAAGCCCACTGCACATATTCCAGATAAACTTCGGGACTGTGAAAATCGCGAACTGCACGTTCGAAAAGTCGTTTAATCAGATCCCTATTACTTCCAGCCGATTTTTCATCTCTATAAAGCAAGGCTGACATTGATGGGTATTAAGGAAATATCTAGAGCTAAAAATTAATATTTTTTAGTTCATTACGTTTGGTTTTCTATCTCTCTCATCTGAATTCGAAGGTCAGTATGAATTTGTTTTGTTAATGAGAACTTTTTCATTTTCTGACTGCTTTTTTGTCTTGAAATTGTGAAAAGATGATGTGAGAATCGTATCGCAGAATCGAACTTCAGTGGTGACTTTGTAAATAAATTCCACACTTTTTTTTTTATTTCTACGACCGTATCATATTTCAAATAATGCCAAAGCTTTAGAGCTAATTCTTTTTCAAGAAAATATGGAGCTAATGTAAAGGATTCTTAATAACTTTTTGCAAAGTGCAACTAACTCGATCCAATCCAACCAGAAATTGGGAGGCATTGTGAATAACGCTGATATGCCTTCCCGCTGTTCTCGAACTGCTTCAAGCTCACCATTTCGACGTAGGATTTCAATCAATGTCATACGACTGCCATAATCTTTCGGCGAAATTTCAACCTTCAATGTCACATGTTGTGCTTTGTTGCTATTATCTCGAACTTATGTCAAAGTACAAGGAAAAATTACGATTTTTTGCAGCTTTGAAATAGTTTCTTCATTCTGCTCATTGGCATACACTTCCTCATCCTCTTGCTCTTCCATTTCTCCATTGCGGCCATTTTCTACGTCACTCATTTTCATGAAAAATTATTTAAGTCATAAGAATTCCTAGTTCGTGTTTCCAATTCGTCTCTATAAAAAAGAAGAGAAGTTAAAATGAATTTCGTTATATGAAATCAGAGCGAAATTAATTTCGTTATATGAAATCAGAGCGAAATTAATTTCGTTATATGAAATCAGAGTTTCGATAATAACATTTCGATTAACCAAGTTACCAATAAACAGAATTCATACTATTAGAACAGCTGGTAAAAAATGAGTTTTTGTGCATAATTTCTCATTTTCATCTAAAAAGGCAATATTAACAGAATATTAATGTGTCCCAAAAAAATTTCCTCACAAAACTCATTTTATCAGCTAGGATTGATTTTTAACTATTGTATGAAACTTTTCAGTCTCATATAACACTTAAACATATTTATTAGACGGAAATAACATTAAAATGATAGCATGGAAATGATTGAAACTAATGGATACAGGATATATTTAAAGATTATGAAAGAATATTAGCAAGACATGATACAAATTGAGAAAACAGGTTGGATACTGTAATTGTCGGTATTTAGAGAAGGAAAAAATCAAGTAAATAAAAAAAATCAAGTAAAATTTGCGACAATTTTGTTTCCTTTCAAAAAATTTATGGCTTATATACGGCTTACGATATTTATCGCATGATTGTCGCATGCAATTCAACGATGCAATACATTGTTTCAGCGTAAGTAAGTTTACGGTAATGGAATTGGTAAAGAAATGAGATGTACGGAATGATAATGAAAAAAAGATTAAATGATAATTCTCGACTTTCAAGAACAATTTTACTTTCATTCTAATCTTTAATAAAAGTAAAATAAATGTGAAAGCTAATTATATGATAGTTGATAAAAAAATATTTGTGAATTTGAGGAATATCTTTATCAGGTTGCTTTCCAGTTTCTTGTTATTAATTTTTAAAAACACATCAGTTGATCAGCAAATTTGATTTTAGGCAAGAATCCTAACAAATTATTGGATTCAATCGTTAAATTTTCGATTTATATATAAATTAGCTACTTGCTTTTTTCTTTTTAAAAATTTTA